>JAQNCA010000014.1:21747670-21760361 GCA_029783725.1 Acanthurus tractus
TGTGTGTGTGTGTGTGTACTGTGCTGTCAAACACTGTTGCCTGAAAGTCTCTGCTTTGCACCGGAAAAAGAAAACTGTTTGGATTCCTCCATACTCACAATGCCTTATTTGGAGATGTTTTTCCAAGATGTTTATTTCTAAGCTCTCATTTCTGAGCGCCTCCTCACATAAACACACTGGGATCTCTCATCTGCATTTGGAACAGCTTCCGTGGAGCCGATTCTTATAAAATATTCCTTTAGATTTGAATTTTTACATCAAGTCAGTGATCAATAGCGAGAGAATCACAGACGACACTCGACTCTGGCTGCTCATGAACCCAGCCAGAGCCAAGGGTCATCAGCACGGTTGTGCGTTTCACTCTGCCGACAGCGACCCATTTAAAAACAGGTTCTTCAATCCATTTTGAGGAACTCTAAGTTAAGGGAAACAATGTTAAAGGCTTTGACAGTAATGTTGTTTTATTTTTGACTTTGAGTAGCTGACCTGAGTGGATCAGTTGTCTCAGCGTCTCATTTGATATTTGCAGTGTTTTGTAAAACATCTTTTGCTATAGGCAGGAAATAAGAGGCAGTGTGAGTGTGTGTGAGGGATATCATCCTTCAGTCAACCATCCATCTCCAAATAAAAAAGCCTGTTATTTATGTGACTGACTTTATTGTAAGAACCTTTTATTTACAGAATGGAACCCTACAGTTTGCTCTCTATCATTTCTGTTTTTCTGGATAAAATTGACAGGAAGGATTTGAAGCAGGTTGCCAGTTTCTGTGCTGTCATGAGTAAACAGGGAGCACTTAATCCCTCAGAGTATCCAGGTCCCTTCCTTCCTCCGCTCTCTGATAATAGTTACATTTGAGGTAGGAATGCTGATGAGGTATCCCACTGAGGAGGATCTGAGGATGAGCCTTCAACAGACACCACCTGCTTACATGGCACTGATGCCCAGTTTCTCTTCTTTTATCCTACATTTCCCTTCTCTCTCTCTGTTCTTCTCCCTTTAAAGTCCTATCATGGAGTTGCAGAAGCCTCCCACTTCTCCCGCATTCCTCTGTTTGCTCCTGCCTATCTTTTTTCAGTATCTCTCTCTGTCCATCTGCTTCCTCCTTCACTCCTCTCGCCGCATCCCCTTTTCCTTTTTTCAATCCCTCTCTCTCTCCTCATTTTCCTTGTTTCCTAGACCCTCCCTCCTACCAGACATCTGAGCCAACAATCAATGCCATTTCATTCGGGTGAGGGAACAAATGGAATTCCAGCTGAGAGCGTGGCAGCAGGCGGCGAACAAAGGTTTTTCTGTGACGCTGATTCCCCTCTTCCCTTCCCCTCGCTCCACAGCAGAGACCCCCAGCCTTCACCAGGTCCCTATCACCTCCCCACACATAGACTATACACACAGGGCCGTTGTACATGCAGACACACCGTGGCCCTCTTGCCATGACGGAATGTGAGGCTGTACATGCTAATTAACAGGAGAAGAATTGATGGGCCAGCTGGAGAAGGTACTTGTTGTGTTTCCCATGATTACTTCCTCTTTACAACTGGACATATATTTTCATTGTTATTTCTCTCAGTGGGAGCCTTGTCAATAGAACTGCCGGTGGTCAAGAAATTTCCTTTATTCATTTCTTCCATTTACAGTAATGTCCATTTTGCTACAATCAATTATTTATATAAACAACTGCAATTCACTTTTCTATAAATGACTGCTGTTCTGTAGATGCTTTGTAATAACCATTCATTATCAGAGCTAACCTATAAATACAATGCTGTTCTTGTGGCTACTCCACAATAAAAGTCACCCCAAGTTTAACCTGCTGAACTCTGTTAATGTGATGCACAGGCAGGAGGATGTGGGCTCAGCATAAGCAGCAGCTAAATGCAGCTGTGGCACGGTGTAAACAGAGGGAGCAGGAAACAGTGAGGCTGTTATCAAAGAGGTGAGGTTTTGCTGGATAAGATGAAGGAAGTGTTTTCCTGTAAATCTCCTTATTCTTTGGTTGGCAATCTGAATCCAGAACATTATTGGCCACTACCAAGAAAAAAACACTGTATGGATGCAAACAGTGGCAAAATTATTGAAAGTTCATTTATTAGCTGTCATCTGAAATATCATGAAAACTCTGCAGATTCCTTGATGTTCATGTGATGTGACCAAAAGGCTCAAGAATAAACTATTTAACTGAATCAGCCAACAGATTGTTCTCTCAAATACTGATTGCTGGACTTACATCTCTAACCCCATCAACATAAAATCCAAGCCATGAACTGTGGTGCTACTGGTCTCCATGGTTTCATCAAGCCTGGAAAGGTCTGATGGGAATGAGGAAAAAAAAGGGATGATGAGACCATTGATTGATGTCCTGTGGCATTCGATTGGCTGCCGGCTTGAATAGCCCTCGATTGCATCAGATCACCAGATCTTGCTCTCAGTATTACCTCTGTGACGTTAATGTTCGGTAAACTAACATCAAATGCCGTGCGCACAAACTGTTCTCTGTGAATGAACCTGCACTGCCTCATCTCGGTTATCCCTAATCAAACTAACTCTGCTTTTTTTTCTGGAACTCTGTGTCCTCGAGGAGACGTAGTATTGGGAAAGAAATTACATATCAGGACACTCTGATTGCCCCCCAAGAAGAGCAGTGTAGAAATAAAACAGCAAGGAGCACTTACCTATACATTAAAGTATGTCATTTGACAATTACAACATATACTGATACACTGGCACTATTCATTTCTGAGTGAAGACTCTGATCGTCTAAACTCGTAACTACCACTGCTTTTCACAAACTGTAAACCAATGCACTGCAGTCATATCCATAGCAGAAAATGTACAGTCACTCAAACTTTAGTTCTAGATAAATCTACATATTAACAACATGGCCAAAATGTCATTTCTGCAGTGCAGGGATTCAGTATCGACTGCTCCATGCTGCTTCTGTCCACCTCGAACTGCTGCTGTCAGTGTTGTTTCTGCAAGTTGGTGCAATGGAGTGGCCTGTTCCTCTGCCTAACAATGGAGGATGAGAATGGATAAGATAACATATTAATAGCTGCCTCCCTGACTCACAGCACAAAGATGTGTTTCATTAAAACCCGACTGAAATGTGCCAACCAGCAATAGCACTAAATCGAATCAGGAGAGGAGAGAACATGCCTGTCAGGAACAGCATTGTTACAGCTCTCAGCGTGCTTACGAGGATTTATGTGAGAAAATAGAGTCAATCTTCTGCATCTGGCTTTGATTAACTGTCAAAAAACATATTCCCTTTTTTTAGACTTCCAAAGAAGATTGATTATTCTGCTTATAGAGAAGCTACAACTACACAGCAGCACTTCATATCTAAAATGCATAAGCACAGATAGGTCCTTCCAAAGCAGCCCCTAAAAGCTTTATATTCTGATTTGGCATCTCGGGGATGAAACCAAATGACTATTAAAAGCAATGTCAATCATAAAATTTATTGGTTAAGGTACAGGAAATAACTGTCATAGTTAAAAGAAACCAACAATGGATTTTGGTGGGAGACACAGAGGCAATTACAGCGTCAGATCTTCAGAGGTGTTAGCTGCTATATCCATGTCAAAATCTGTTGTGATTCCAATGTCATTTTTCTCAACTAAACAGTTATTTATGTGCCACCATAACAATCTTGAATTTACTATCCATCCACTCACTCGTTTAATTCTTCTTCCTCTTTGTCCTCTTTCCCTCTCTCCATCTGCGCACTGACAGCCACACTAACATATTGTTTGCTGCTAGAAAGTGGCAACATTATATTAGCCAACAGTATCTGAGCAATTAAGAAAATGTCACATAACACTTACTTTTACACACACCATTGAAACAACAGAGGGCTATAAACACAGACTTTCTGGTGAGCGTACAGTGCACTCATTCCATCCTAGCTCAGCTGTGATGGAGGGTCGGCCAACTAGCAAACTGCAACTTCAGATAAACTGGTCCTACATTTTGTGTCCTTGCCATAAGACAATTTGATGAGTTTTTACACAGAGCATCTCTCTTCATTGGGCTTTTGTCGCTAATGAAGACTCGTCTGTGACAAAACACAATGGTTTATCTATAATTGGATAAAGGACTTTTATTATTATCATCAGAGTGCCTCAGTCTCATTGTCAGACTGCCAACCAAAGCTACGGACCTTCATCCTGAGTGAGCTGCACACTGTGGTTCTGCCATTGGTTGACTCACAGCATTAGCTGACGGAATGATTTGCTTAGTGAGTCGCCATCATGAAGCCAATAGTCAAAATAAAATATATAACCCGAAATGATTCGAACAAATCGATAGAAGATTAAAGAATGTAGGGTAAACATGATTGTACTTCATTTGCTTGCACTTGGTCTTCAGTCTCATGGCATGTCATGTCACTGCTCTGACTGACGCCCAGCTGTGCTCATACCTACGGAGCAGAAGTGCAAGGAGGGATGCTGACTGCTGTCCACTTGACAGCAGGGATTAAATTCACTCAGCCTCGCTACGAAGCCATTTTTTTTTTTTATCTACCAGTGGCCTCTAAGTCAAAAAGTTAATTTCAAACAATGTGCGCTGCCCTCAGATCAGCCGAGTCTCACACACTGTCCCCGACCCCCCTCGCCTCAACCCCACTACCACAACTGCAGCTGCACTGGGCTCCCTCAGGCGTAGCCCTGCCTGGATGTGTGGCCAGCTGTGGCCATCCCCCTAATAGTGGTGGAGCGGGGGAGTGCAGAGAGAGAGAGAGAGAGAGCGACTGACCAGCTGTGAGAAGCTATTTGCCTCTCTTGTAACACTGCAAAATCTATCAAGAGTGCACCAATAGAATGAGGGGGGGAAAGAATGAAAAGGTTGAGCACACCCCAAAACACAGCAGGCGAACACACACACACACACACACACACACACACACTCACACCAACGTAAAGCCTACAAGACACAGGAGAGTACCATGTGAACAATTGCAAAATGCCCGATATGACTGAATAAGCACAGTAGCAGTGAGCACAACGGTACTCGGTGGAATTATTAATGAATGCACTGACATTTCTTTTAATCACAATGCCCTGTTAAATGCTGTCCAGCACTGTGGGAGGTGTGACTGAGTGAGAGAGAGAGAAGAGAAAAAAAAAAAGTGGTAACAGATAATGGAAAACATAATGCATCAGCATACGGTGGATTGTGCAGAGGATGGCAGAAATAAGTTGGTGATCCCTGAGGGAAAATCCAACCCCATGCTAGAGCGGCCCAGGAGGTCCAGCTAACATTAACACGCATTATACGCTAGGACAGACTTACAGCAGGACGCCCATCACATGCTGTTAGCATGTCTGCTCCTTTTACTTTGTTGATCTGAATTTGTAATCAGCACAGCTATATTGTTTAAGACAAGCTCTGTGTCAACACAAAGCAGGTTATTTTTCCTCAAAGCATGCTCGTATACTAATTCCGGCGTAGTGAAGGAAATTTATTCTCACAAGTTTTCTAATAAACCCGAGTGGGATTCATGCTACCTTATGTACAGTACAATTGCTGCTTATGAATACATTTAGGCCCACATAAAAGGCATGTAAATCACCAAAGGCACCGTTTCTGCAGGTTAGGCAAATGTTCGTTTTCTTCCTTGCTTCTAACTTCACATGACAGCAGCTTCCTGGAGATCCCATTAATAAAAGCTTTTAATGGCATATGCTTCAAATATTTGCATAACATATTACAATGGCTGTGGTTTTAATCTGCTACTTGATTTAAATTACTCACATTCAGAGATTCAATTAAATCACCATCACTCTGCGAGTTGCATTAAGTGCAATCAACAAGGGGAATGGGAAATTACATTTCCTTTAACAAAATCTGCATATTACATTTGGCACTGGTGATGTGTTCAGCTCCTTGGCAAAGACTGTACTCACTCGCTTCCAAATGCTAAAGACAGCTGAGAAAACTGTTCTTTGCCGTTTTGTGTATCTAGTAGTTGTGCTTTTCCAGAGAATACATAGCGAACACACACACTTTCAAGAGATTTTTTTGAAGGATAAAGATAGAATAATCTGTTTTTAAAGCGCAACATGCCCAATAATTCTGACATACATGAGCAACTGTTGCCACGTCAGGCCTCAAGCGTTCACGGTGTGCCTGTGAGATTAAGTCGAGCCCTTTACCACTGACACACACGCACACACACGCACACACACACACACATGAACATGAGCTAGGCGGGCACTGAAGCACATTTGTGACTCATGTGAAAGTGATAGGGCAACGTGTCATATCTTGGAGCATTCTGGCATGTTTTCCATAAGCTTTTTTTTTTAATATGCAGTGAGGGTGACAGGCAAGCAAAAAGGTTGTCATGTGTCTCTGTCACAACCAATTAAAATCCTCATTCCTCGAATGCAATAAAAAAAAAAAAAAGAAAAAAAGTAAGGCCCCACACCCCCGATCACCACTGCCACACACCTGTGCCTCTAATTTGCCTTTAAGCCACACAGTTAGCACAAAAACAGAAGTTTCCTCTGCTCTCACCTCGAGCTGTCAGCTGGAGTCCACTTCTCACTAACATCCCCATCCACAAAGCCTGCTACTCACTGTACTTCATAGACAGCCGAGCTGACATTAAGGCAGATGGATTTTTCTCTCAATCCGCTTAAGACATCAGACGCTGAGTGACTTTGTTCCATTTTTTAAAGAAGCATTTTAATACTGCTGCTTTCATGTCTGAGTGCCTCCCCACTGTTACAGATATTGAGTCAGTAGACTGCTCGTGACAGGCAGTCAGACATTGTCGAATGAGAGTGATGAAGTGCGTTTACACTCCGCCTACCTTCTTTAGTCTGATAGCCCTAATATTAAAATCATATCTGTTGATTGATCTGCATATGCAGAGGTCCCTATAGACAGAAGGTTAAATGCAAATGAGTAGGAGAAGTCTAGTGAAGGGCAAGTTACATTATGTCAAAGAGGCAGAGAGTAGTCTGGGCCCACTGTTATGTCAAAGATGTTAATGCCATAGTTGTTAGCAGGGGTTGTTAGCAGGGTGATATCGTCACTAATCTTGTCTGGTAGTTTCCAGAACTGTTCAAGGCCCAGAGAGGTCAATAAAGGGAAGGAAAGTGCAGAAAATTACTTTAAATTTAGCCGGACTTTATGTTTTTTCTTTCACACTTTGGAGGAGCCTGAACACCTACCAGAAGTCAGGTACAGTAACCTAGTCAGCTGTCGATGCTTTTTAAAATTCAGTGCTCGGAGGGGACTTGTGTTTACCCAGAGAAACCATTCTGTATGTAAACTATGCTATAAAGTTAATAGAAAAAGATTCTCCTTTAGCAGTTTGTGGTGGGGCGCAAATTCACAAAAGACTCCTCTCCAGCCCTCAAACCTTATCTGTCCACACAAAGTTACTTTCTCTTCTCTCCCAGAATCTGAATTTCTTCCAAACTCATTCTAACACAGTGGCTAGCAAATCCAAACTTGTCACCTCCTGACTGTTTTCAAAGCAAGTAGTGGAGAAGAGGAGAGGAGATAGTGGGAGGCCAGGGATGAGGCAGTTTGCCTGATGTGAATGTGTTTTCTGCGTTATCACTCTGAGTGGCTGAGTTGCTACGTCGGCCTGATAACACACTGCCTCTCTCCTGCTTTTTCCCCACTGTCTGTCAGAATGGCTAAGTCATTTTTTTTTAAGTCAACACAGCTCAGCCGCGGAGCGAACAAAAGTCAGGAGCCGTCCGTGCCGCATGGTCAGACGTCATGACTCCTTCTCTCCTCTGTGTCATCTTCTCCGCAGTGGCCGTGCGGCGTGGACTTCTGCTGGCAACACCTCAAGGTCATGACTACTGTGGAAAGCCAGTGTGTCATAAACAGAATGTTTTTATGTGTAGAGGCGCCTTTTTGAATTTTGGCCATACAGTTGCTGGCGTCTTTAATAGAAATAAAACTCCCCTGAGGGAAGGAGCACAGTGTGTTTCATAGAGGGACAGCTCCATCACTGCAGCACATGTAACATGGGCTTGAATCGTACACAGAGTGATGTATAATCCTGGCCTGCAACATCCATCGCACTGCCTGACAGCTCAAAATCACATCCATGGTGTACCCAACCCTGACCTTTAAAGGTAATCATAATTTCTTCAAATATATAGTAAAATGTGAGATGTGAGAAATGCAAAAGACAATATCCAAACACAAGGAACTGTTAACTGTGCCTTTAGCCTGGTTGCTCCTCCAAGTAGGAAAAGCACACGAAGAAATGCAGAGAAAAATGCAGGGATTAGGCTCATAATCAATCAAATAGATTAGAACCGCTGACAACAGTGCAGGCAGCAGTACCACATAGGGTCCGCAGTCAGTCCGCAGGAAGTGTTGAGTGTTTTGGCTGTGATTGGCTACAGAAGGGGGTCTGCAGGAGAGGAACAGCACTGCAGTCAGTCCTACATCGTAAATCATGCTCCCTGCTCCTTTAGATTGGTTTAAATCGAGCTTCTCTTTTGGGCCTTGACTTGGTCCCTGGGCTTATTAGAGCCTCACGCTGAGAGAATAACCAAGCTTGCTATTCATCAGAAAGGCCTTAAAAAAGAAAGCCGGGGCAGGCCTATTCATTTGGATCATCCATTTAGGTGCATCTCCTTACACAACACGAGAACATCATGAAGACAGTTTTCCATTTGCAGCTCTGCACACTGACTCCATTCTGCAAAAATTACAATCTTATTTCTAGGATGGAACGTGTTCATGTATTGTTCACTTGTTCACTTGTTTATCATCCATGTGTCTGCTGTCACAGGACAGGAGTCGAAGGTGTCTCCTTGGTTGTGCATTCAGATTACGCTGAGCGTTTAGTCAACTTTTATTTTTCGTTTTAATTTTGGCTTCCAACAATTCTGAAAACGAAACAACTGAGATGAAACTGTTATTGTGCCTTTTTCTTTTTTCCTCGTTCCTTTTCGCAGCGACGCTCTCGTTTGGTCTTGAGTTTTAAATTCAGCGCGTCCCTTTCCTTTCTAAAAGTACGCTTTCAAAAACAATGTCAAACCAGCTGGCGCTCGGACTTTGATGCGCGTGCATCTGCGCTGTTATGGAACCGGCGCTTGGAGTGTTCAAAAAGGATAAGAGAGCTGCATTTCAGCAATCTCATCTCAAAGTTTATTCACCAAATCAAAACAACTTTATAAAACCCATCATACATTAAATAAGACTTAATTGATATTATATAACCCACCAATGCTATATATAAACCCACTATTAAATATATTTTTGAATGCCAATTCATTAATGTTTCCAAATTCAACATGAAATCATGCTGCATAATTGTGATCTCATCACTGACAGGAATAATTGTGATTTTTATCACCAGACTTTTGCAATAATCAAGCAGCCCTGAGTCTGCTCTGTACTTCATACTCGAGTCAATGCTGAACTCACAGTGCAGAACATTACAGCTGTACTTCAGCCTGAAATGTTGAGCTTTTTTGCTGTGATAGTTTTGCTCCACAAATGAAAAAAGCGTTATCAATGAATACACCAACACAAACTGAAAACTTGGCAAACATTTACCATCCTAATAACGTTTTTTTTTAAAGGGTGAATTGCAGACAGGCCCTCGCAAGAAAATGGTAGCAAGCAATTACCACAAAACTACACCCACAGATATTTGCCGACAAAATGAGGAACAACAAAAGATCAAGGTGGAATCCCGAAGCTGAGAGGAAAACAACCGTACCTATCCAGGCTGTCAATAGCACGGACACTAAACCTCCACAAACCCAACAAAAGCTTAAAAAAAGACAATGGTATTCAAACCCAATCCTCTTTTATGTGATCAATACATATTGTGCTTTGAACAAAGTCAATGGCCACATGAAGACACAGTCTCAGTGGGGGAGGCTCTTCCACTCTGAGCACTTTTTTTTTTAGAAAATGTTATTGGGGCCGCCGTTGAACTCAATTGGTAGCGTGGGCGGCCCATGTACGGCAGGCTCAGTCCTCCACGCAGCAGTCGCAAGTTTGACTCCGACCTTGTGCTGCATGTCACTCCCCCTCTCTTCGCCCCATTTCCTGTCTAATCTTCAGCTGTCCTATCAATAAAGGCATAAAAAGCCCGAAAAATATCATTTAAACAACAAAAAAAAGAAAATGTTATTGGAGAGGCGCACTTCCCTGTTCCAGCTGCTCATGACGACTCCAGTCCTCTCGATGAGTCACTAAAAGCTCAAAGATTATTCTCTCAAATCACTGGAAACACATCCATCACGTCACACAACTATTTTACATCCAATTACGCTACCATTCTACTGCTCTGGTCATTAAGTGTAATTTCAGGCTGCGTGGTGGTGTGATACTGGCCGATTGCCGGCTTTTCATCCCCGGTGAAATCCAATAGCCTTATATATCCCATGGCTCATCATGTAGATGCAGCCACTTGTCTTCTTTAGGCGAGGCTGCCCTGTGAGGCGTACATAAAGGCTGTTAGCTTTACATCACTGACAGTGGCCTCAGCATGATTCTGCCCAGTCAGCAAAGCCCGGGGGGAACCACACCATGATGCTCTGCCCAGAGTCTCTGCAACAGTCACAAGATTTTTCCTCCATGGACCTGGTTTCATTACTGTTCTCACACCTAATTTTAAACCATATCAATGAAAAAATTCATTTGGTTTGAAAAGCTGTTTCCCAGCTTGAACCCAAAATAGCAGGCTTTCCTTGGTACTCAGAGCGGCAGGGCTAGTTTTGTCTGATCATTGTACATTGTGATGTGCTCTGTGCCGAAGATTCATCCTTGATTACAGTGATCCCGCTGAAAGCTGGTGGAAATGCAAGCTGGTTCTCGAGACAGAATCAAGGTTCTCAAAATCTTGAGCAGAACCTGTTTAAGCACAGGACCTTAACTGATGGGAAAACACCATGTTGGTAAGAAGAGTTTTCATGCCCATATGCATGAACTGGCCAAGCAATATGAAGTTAAATCAATTTCTTTTCTTTCATGAAACCAGCTAAAATTTTCATACAAAGTAGGGTTATTATTTTCTGTTCTGTTCTGATTAGAACTATAGAGGAGTGTTTCTCCCACGGCACAGTGTGTTATACAGACCTGCCCACATTAAAGCCTCTAATCAAATCCACTGTTGGCTTATCTTGACATGATTTTAACAACTACACACAAGCTGGTTAAGGAGCTAAATAAACATCTTTCTTAAGGCGTGAGGGCCCATTGATGCAGCTCCCATTGATTTTTCCTGTCTATTTATTTCTCCCTCATGCAGAGTCTCCTCCTGCCTAACCTGCACCGGCTGATAAACACAGGCCGTCGATGCAGAGCGAGGTGGTGGGATTAGGCAGGGACATCCTTCAAAAGGTCTCTGTCTCGTTCACAGGGGAAGGGTCAACAGGAGCACCGGGAACGGCCGAGCTCACCCTGAATCTGAGACGAGGTGACAGGTGAGGAGTGGCAGGTGATAAGCAGACCCGTGAGGGGCGGCCATGCCGCTGTGTTGACAGATAATGAGTTCAAAGGTAGGCAAAAGGTCAAACAAGAGACATGCATGTGCGTGAATGCAGTGTTAATCACAGTCACACACAGAGTATAGTAGGCGGACAGGATGCAGAGCAGCAAGAAATACGGATCTGCACACATGAGCGAAAAAAAAGCCATTTTCTGCATTAAAATACTCACACACAATGCATGTAAACACACAGAGAGCAATATGTGCATACCTCCTGCTTACACTTCAGAGCAGGTTCAAGCAATATTATATATGTTTAGCTGGTCATTCTTCCAGCATCATGTTAACAACTTCATTCCATCAGCAAAAACAAATAGAACTCATGATCAAAATAAGCGGCAGACAAAATTATACTGAAAAATGTTAATAAGTGCTTTTATTTCTAATACATTTTCTAACCATAACAACAGCTAATATGCAGCTGACAAACAGTTTTACAATTACATACAACATCACATGTAAATATACCCATGAACAGTTAAATAGCGACATGTTTACGCGTTCAATAAAATAACAGCCGGGTTGCAATAATTGATATATCGAATTGTCCTACAATTTGATGAAGTTGTGGCCTGATTGCACTTCTTGCACTGACTTTAAAAATCCTCATTAACACAGACTAGAACTGCCTTTGTGCGAACTCACCGGCTTCCAGAGTACAAATTCACTGCAAAAATAGGCTCCATATATTACCCTGCCTGATCTGCCTGGGATTTCACACCTTTAGTTTTGCCCTCAGAGAAGCACCAAGCCCTTTTTTGTAGAGTACAAACAGGTGTGACACTGCAGCATTTTGGCACAGCGGCCGTATCTGGAACAGCAGATCACATGAAAAACTACATGAAAAAAGTTCAGTCACGCCGTACACACATTCTGCATTATTCTGCACAATGATTTCAGCCAATGTGCATGATATTGATCAAAGTGTCAAGTCAAAGCTTTTATATGATACTATTTTCAAGCCATTCACTTACATATATATATTCATTTGAAGGTGTTTGTGTGGAGGTAGTCCCCCAGCTCAGCTACACAAGTGTGCATTCTCTCTCTTTGTGACTGTGAGCAACATTCATTGAAGTAGATAGGAACACAGTGTCCAGTTCTCTTAATACAACCATGGATAATCTGGCCGATTACACTGCTTCTTTTAAAGGGGATGAGAGGAGCTGATGTAATTGGCCATCATTAAAGGCCAGGCGTTA
>JAQNCA010000014.1:21770403-21789740 GCA_029783725.1 Acanthurus tractus
AGAGAGAGAAAAAGGCACTCACAACAGCTTTGCGTGACATTTACATTCCTGTCAGACATGATTTGCTGATTTCCCTGACCTGTGTGTGGGTGTCCTCCTCCTCCACCTCCTCCTGGTCTGCCACGGACATCAACATGACAGCCACTTTCTGCCTCTGCCAGGGTGGCTACAGGCGAGTCACACCCAGGTGAAAGGTCTCGGTTGCCCATCTCATTTGTCCCTTCATTTTTCTGCCTGTTTGCACTTCTTATTTACTGACCTTCCCAGTCCATCTCTTCTGGCCTTGAAGCCTGCTTTCCAAATGCAGTGAGGAGGAACCACCAGTCTGACCAAGTTCATCTAATTCCACAACATGAACTTCCAAACCAAGCCAGAGATAAACTTGCTTTTTAAATACACCTTTGCATGACTGCTGCCATTTTTATCCTGCCTCCATTTACAACGTGGGTTGTGCATGTCCTCAGAAATTATGGGCAAAACCTACACAGCTGCAGAGGCAATAAATACAAGGATAGAGGCGGAAGTAGTGGGATGTGACAGGGTCAGTAAGTACATCAGGGGCGACAACTTTTGAAGACAAATGAATAGACCAAGTCCTTACTAACCCGTACAATACAAAATTGTACTGTTTGCCACTGTAAAAAAAAAAAAAAATATCTGGTAACAAAAGGACCATTCAAAAGTCAACATCTCCGCTTTTTGTGCCACAACCTCAGAATTAATATCCTTCTGCTTGAGTGATGTCTGACGTTTAAATCCAGAGGTGGCAGCAAAATTTTACACTGAGATGCATTTTGATTTATTGTTGAAGATTTAACATCAGTTTTGAAAGGAAAAGAAATGATTTTCTTAGAATTCCTTACGTGATGCCAATGTACAAAAAAAGGCAAAACTTAGCTGCAAATCAGTGCAGCGCCGAGACAGTCTACAGCGCACACACACACACTTCAATTATCTTCTAACCCTCAACATTTTCTTCTTCACAAAAGACAACAGTGCATATGTTTCTTCTTTTAATGTCTGGCAATCTAATCTAGCACACTAACACAAATCCTCTGCTCATCAGGATGTTAACACGCTAACAAAATGCTGTTGACATTTAGCTCACAGCACCTTCAAGCACACAGAGCCACAAACATAACTACAGACTCCTGATCTAGTTTTATCAACACACTGGCTGCAGAGATCGGTGTTCTTGGGCCTTTTAAGTTTTAAAGAAGCTGCAAAAGAATATGCATGCAACTAGAAATATTCAATATGTAAAAAAAAATTGTTGCCTCTTCCATTTCAATCCCACACAAACAGCAGAAATAGTATTTTCAACTGAGTTTCCTGTTTTCTCTTTCTCTCTTTTTCTTTCAGCAACTGGTCTGAGGGGAACATGTGACCTTAATGACAGAGACGCAATAATAAATGTCTGTACGTAGGTGGAGAGAACGGGAGGCAGAACAAACAGATGAAGTGAGGGAGGAACAACCAGGTCAGGTGTGTGAGTACAAGTCCGCTCCTCAGCAGCCAGCCAGCAAACGGCAGGCCGACGTGATCTGCATTTCAATAGGGTGCAACACAGCACTTGTCCTCTGGCACACAGGCAGCTCACAACCTCCTTCCTATCGAGCTGCCAGGAGAAAGAATGAGCCTCTAAAGCCTCAAGGTCAGATATAAGATCTAGATGGGGAATAATAAACATGTTTAAATTGACAGCCTTGTGCCCGGTTCGGACAACCATTCAATTACAGATTGACAGTGCGCTAATTCAATGCCAGATCTGAGCGGCTGATTGAGTTTGAATTGTTGCTGCTTGTGGGATTATGAAACATGACAGGCTTTTTATAAGATGTAATTAACACTCTGATTTTAATGGGGACATGACAGATATTAAATTGGTTTCAGATCTCAGTGTCGAGACTGACTGTTAGGGGTGCTGTTTGGTGTGTGTGTGTGTGTGTGCCATTAATGTTAGGTTGCATTTGTTATGACACATAGCATTTAGAAATGCATCAATTATAATCATATTTAGCTTATTTACAAAACAGATGAAATGTTTGACAAAACCCTTTAATTTTGTTTATTTCACTTAATTTTTTACATAATAAAATTAAAGGATACTTCAAGAAAAAAACAATCATTCAGGCTGAATAAATCACACATGGGATTTCTCATAATTAAATCACCAATGCCTTGCTGCACTGCAGTGCACATACAGGTTGCTGATTTGTGAGATGACACACTTTAGAATCAGAACATTCAAAAACAATCAACAAGTGTGTCCTATTCAAAGCTGTAAAAACTTAAAAACATCCCTCCTCAGCCTTAATGATGTCTCTTGGTACCTAACTTTAGTATTTGTGTTCAGCCGAACAGCTTGCAACAGGGCCCAACCATATGGCTCCAGTGCAAAAGCAGCTTCAACACAATTTGCACACAAATAAAGAAGAAGCAAAAACTGGGTCTGTTTTTTCTGGCACTGAAGGAAGAAAAACAAATTCTAATGAGCGCTAATTGAATATAATCCTGCACAAAACAATAATAAAATCTAACAGTAGCACATATGACTTGTAGCTAAAAACCACATCCAGAGGTTTTTTTGTTTGTTTTTTTTTACTGATGATCCAGAGCTTTGACCATGACTGCAGCAGTGTGCATGCTAGAAATGTCATGGAGGACCACTACATCATCTGACCTGTCTGTCATTTCATTCCCTCTCCTCCAACATGAACCCCTGCTGTTACCTCCGCTGTAATTCCACAGCAACACCTAAAACAGCACTGATGTGCAATCTTCCGAGACACATACCCGTCTTGTCCCATCTTCGGGAGCACCAGCTGTAGCTATCTCTCCTTGCCATTAATACCGGCAAATGGAGTGCACAATGGCCAGTAAAAACCAGCAATTACTAAACCCATCTCCCTGAGGGACCGACTGTCAGAGGTACTCCTGCTCATCAACCAGATTTTTCTTTGCACTTTGATTGTGCAGACAACGTGGGAATACTGACGTACAGTATGTGCTCCTGTGACCCGTGGCTGTCATATGTATTACATAAGGTTGGACATTAGGAGACTCTGTCAAGCAATTGGAAACAGTGAGGTTTGGGATAACAAGAAACGATTTCCCTGACTGCTTTTTCATGCCTTTGTGTGCTCTCCATCTTCTAACATGACATTAGGTGTCACTATTCACTGGCTGTTAGACAGCTGGCATAGTCTCAGTTCATTTTGGGTTAAACTGGACTTAAAGGACACTTCTGGGTCCAAATACCTCTAGCAGACACAGTACAGATGGACCAACAGAAACTTGGACTGTCAACATAAGGCCAAAAACAGACCAGAATACAACTCTCTCTTAAAATAACACACTGACTCTGTATTTTATTATTTATTAACAAAGTGTAAGTGCTGTGAAAATATGGTTTGAAATATATCTCAAAGATTATTAGAACTGAATATTCATAAGGGTCAGCTGTTAAATACATACAGTTTTACACAGTTGCCCTCACAGTGTGCTGTGACAAAAGCCTTTAAACTTCCTCTCTCAGTAGAGATGCATTCACAGGCGTGGTCCTGATAATATTTTTGCTCCACTGATTCTGTGTATTGCATAAACATGTGAGATTATAAGCAATTTTCCACTTTGTTCCTCATGAATTGTAAAGTCAGACGTCTCCACGTATAAAAAACAGAGTCTCACATTTAAAGGCGCTTCAGTCAAGGAGCAAGCAGAGCAGACAACATAATGGGGCCGATAACTGGCTGAACCGGTTGGCCTGTTGACTCTGCAAGGAAACCTCATTCACATGGCCATGACGTCTCATCCTCCATTTTTTCACATTTCTTCTCATGAACCAACTGGCTAACCAAGTGTAAAATCTTTGGACATCGAGTGAACAGCCCCGTACAGTCTCAGAAATGAAACACTGCAGCTAAATTGGCGGTCGTGTCACAACGTCACTGGTTTGATGCCACATTAGATGACACATTCATCCGCATCCATTTGATGGACTTTCGGATGAGACAGATTAACCTTAAAACCAACCCGCTGGACTGGGTCCTAACCCTCAGCCTCCACCAATGTGAAGAGCTGCTTCCATTTTCTCCCCGGAGGGTTCATGGCCATGAGGCTGTGGCTTGTCAAAAACAATTACATCCTTTGGTCTCTGGGAGGGCCTCCTCTTAATTTGAACTGATAAGCATCTACTTGCATATTAGCAGTGAGGCCCAGCGGTCATCCTGCTCCCCGCAGATAATGGACTGGGCTCGCAAACAGCATTTGTCAGGGACAGCCACTTACCTGGGTCGTGCACGACATGCTGAGTAATGCTAATAATAGCCACTCAGCCAGACTAGCAGTTAGCAGGCCACGATCCCCAACCCTGCGGCTGGCCAATCAATAGTCATTTACTCTCACTCTCCTTTCAAGTCAACAGAGGAAAAAGATGTATTACTGAACCCCATTTCTGCTGCTTTAAGGCTGGACACTGAAAAAATACTTTTAGTCCTCTTAAAGCTCAAGATGCACGAGTGTTGGTAAACCAGCAGCATCTCCCACACGTGGATGTTGATCTGACACTTGCATGTCTGCTAATCACTCCATGGCATACAGTGGAAATCCAATATGAGTTTAGAGGAGCATGATGAGAGTAAAATTGCATTCAAAAGCTTGAGGGAAATGTGATGATAAATCACTGCATTTCTCTTCATCTGGTTGCAGTTTATTTATGTGCCACGAGCGGCCCGGGACTTGCAATATCCTGGCAAAGTAACTAATGTCCATCTCTAATACAGCTGATGTGTTCCCACCTCCCCGCCCCATGCCTGACTATAAGGCACAACATTATTACATGGAAAAAGGGGGTAATTTTGATGGATGGACAGATAGATGGACGGATTAGTGAGGATAGAGAGAGGCTGCAGACAAGAACGGGAGAAATTACCAAGGAAGGCAGACTGGTAAACAAATGGCGAGATAGAAACGGTGATGAGCGCAGTGAATGTCAAGGCAAGGAGGGCGAATAACAGAGGCAGAGATAGGGGGGAAAAACGGGAAAAACAAACAAACAAAAAAAAAAGTCTGAGGGAAAAGACAGTGTGATTAATTCCTGTTCATCATCTCCACTCATGCAGAACACGAGCAATAATGGTGTTCATTTGGCTAGCAAGTCTGCCTGAGTGGGATGTTGTTTCCTTATGGCCGCAGGTTGGCATTAGCCCAGCACACTTATATCATTAAATCACTCATTAGAGGCAGAATAAACGACATAATTCGATTTACGCAGCCAGTATCACTCCCCCAGCAAACAGGTGAGTTGCACAAATACAATTACACGGCAACAATGACTTCAGGGTGGCGGAAATTATCAAGGGAACCCGCCGGCTCTCTTCGCGCACAAATGCACATTGACATTTACAGGAAGATCCAGAGCAGTCCAACTCTCTCTTATTTATATGACTGAGACAAAGCTACAGCTGTTGATACTGATCGTGTTTTTTTTCCGCACGCCTGAGCCTATTTCATTCACATCCACTGCTGGAGCTGACCGGAGTTAAAGCACTCACTGTACAGTATGTATATCATAAATGAAAAATCAAAACAAATGCAGAGGTTACAAAGGTCAACTGTGTGCTGCGCTGACAGAATAAAAATGCTGAGAACAGCACAGGCTGGTCGGCTGCGTTGGTGCTCCTGTGCGACTCCCTCCTGGTCCTGTTTTCATATTAAATGTGTTATATTTCACCGCTGGGCCTCAGAAAAAGCCATTTGCCAGAGACGGTGAGATCAAAGCAAAACAGTGCTGATGTCGTAAGCAGTTAGAGGCATGATACAGGAGACAGTCCACGAGCAATTACCTCCTTTAGAGAGAGACGGAGGGAACAGAAAAAAAAGAAGTCAGAGGGAACAAAGAAGTGAAGGAGAGAAGGACGCTCGGGCTGGATTTTGTGTTTGCACACTGCTAAGCGTTTAAAATGGAATCTGTTTTGTCATTCTGTTTGTCTTCAAATGAATGCATGCGTATCTGAATATGTCACTGAGAATGAATAATGAGCACACACTGATGCCTTTGTGCGGTGGAATATTACTCCAGCAAAGTATAATACCACTTGGATTCAAATACATATTCAAACTAAGTGATTCAGGAATCCAGTGTAATGCGGGGGGGGGGGATTTGGATACATTCCAATCAGCCTTTACTCATTTGCATCTCAATGGTCACTGCCATTAGTATGGTAAATATGCTGTTACAAGTGATGAGCACATTTAAAGAGGGGACACGCACCAAATTAGGATCGAGAATAGTTGTGCAAAGTGCATCACAAAGAAAAGTTGCTCTATCTCTCTCACACCAGACACACCAACCAAGTAAAGCTCGCAGAAGCCTTTTGTACCTGTATTTCATCGCGGTCCTGAGGGGCATTTGCCTCCCCTCTGTGTAAGCAAAACTGACATCCTTTATAAAAGATTTATGAGCCAAAGATGCAAACGATAGAGCGTGAACTCCCCTGGGTGCAGCCTCTTCCATCTGTGAAGGATCACCTGTTCTTAGGTGGGCTAAAGCGCTTGTTCCCTGCCAGTGTACTAACAGGCGTCCAGGCCGTAGGGAGCAGGCACAGGGCTGCGATAGGATGCTGTGCAGGAGTACAGCCTCCTGGCATCGGCTGCAGCCTGGCTGAGTGATGCAGCTTCGGCAGCACATTTTTATGGAGTTCTCAAGCAGCTGACAGAACTTTCTACGGACTGTGGCGTTGCTTAAACACATGGCCAGAGGCGATTGGAAGGTAACTGATAAAAAAAAAAAAAAATGTGCTTTTGATGTGAGCAGACTAGAAGAGAATAATTCAGCAGTCTTCACCTGGGCTTTTTAAATTACACATTGACCTGAGTATCAGCGCTGCTTTAAGGGGTTCTTTGGAAGAGAAATGCTACAGATCAGCAAAAATTAGATCCTCCACTAAAGGTGACACCACAAGGGACTACAACACATGTTATGTGAATGCAGCGCCTTTTAATGGGTCTGTTATTAAGCCGAGTAGGTGCAGGTAAAAAAAAAGGGCAAAATACAACCAAAACAGCCTAAAAGAGCACAGACGGCTTGAAGTAGGACAGCCCCTCCTGTGCTGCTGCAGGCTTAAAGCAGGAAGTGAGAAAGGGCCGGGGACACGAGAGCCAAGCCAAGAGGCTAAAACAATTTAAAAACTTCAACAGGATCTAAGGAGGGGGGATAAATGCTGAGGAGAGCTCTCACATTCAATCCCAACAGGATTACAGCTCCTTCTAACCCCACAAACCAGTCTAGGTGAGATTAACACCAGCGGTCAGACCGAGAGCCCAGTGGTGGCACATGTCTCATATACAGTGTCATCTGTTACAGTTTCCCTGTCGGAGTGCTAATCTGAGTCTGTGGACAGACACTGTTTCCCCAGCTGCACTGACTCTGCTTCGTTCTCTGCCTCATTCCACTTTTTATTCAGATAAATGAATAGCTGAGCACTGTTGCCTTGACTGAGTTCTGCTCCTGGAGAGGCGCATTCAGCCAAGTCTCCCAAAGGAGAGGGGGGCCACTAAAATAATGCCAGGCTTTGTGTTGGGGGTTCCTGCTTCATTCCCCTCTCTGCCTATTTGCCATATCTGCCTCTCTCTCTCTCTCTCTTTGGGCCTCCTGGGGCACCTCTCTGCACCTTCTTCCATCAGTCTGAAAGATAAATGCGCCCCAGTGGAAAGTGGGGTCACACTTGTTGCTTTTATCAAATTTTCTATTCATCCCCTGTATAAACTTGTTAGTCCTAACCCTGACCAACCCCCCCCCCCAAACTCCCACCCCAAGGGCCACTGCAAGCTTAAACAATGAGAGCAGCTGTCTCCCAGAGCAACTTGCTAATACGGAGGGCATGTATTTAGTCTCTTCTGACACATTTAATTGCAGACCCCGTTCACATGCCACGCCTCTGGTGCTGTTTTGTCTCTGGCTCATCTTATTTGCTCTCAGCGAGGCAAACAAGGAACGCCAGGGGCACCAAGCACTGATCTGAAATACCAAATGATTCATCAGGGTTGTGTTTTAGGTTACATCCACAGTATGGCAGGTTAATCAAAATCAGGATTTCCACGTGAATACTGCTTGCATTCCAACAAGCTTTTTCAAAGCGCTTCCACAATCTGTCACTCTGCTGGGCCTCAACAGGTTAAGCGTCCTGACATTAAACTCCTGCTCTCCCTGGTCTTTAACAGTGTTTCAGTATGGCTCACACAACCTGTGTTGCGTGATTGTGGCATTTAAAATGAGCAATCACATAACGAGTCAGTTCACTTCCCCACATTTCTGCTACAAAACACCCACCGTGAGCTGTGAAGCCATACGTCATTGTGTTGGAGAAGCCTTGTTTCCTCCATCCAAGCTGCAATGTGACATTTATAGATTCCGCTCTGCAAAGTGTTAAAGTGTTGTCCCGTTAATGGCTTGTGGAAAACACCATCTTTATGTGGACGACAGAAGAAAAGATGTGTTTTAAAAATGTAGTCAGCTTATTGCAACCATTGTCTTAGATCACAGCCCACAAGGAGACATTTTTACCTTGAGGAGGTATTTTGTGTCTCAAGCACAAAGGGAGCTTAGCCCTGATAAAAGAGAGAAAATTGACCAAATGGTCATTATCATGCCAGACAGCTGAGAGAAATTCCCACTGTGGTCTGAATGAAACTAGTGTCATTACCGGGCTTTGCTTTGCAAAGCCATCAGATCAGGAGGAAGTGGGGTTGGGAGTCGTTATCCATTTGTTAATTGTGCCTTCTCATCATTACTCATCTACCTTTGACCTTATAGGTTTCTAGAGGAATTTCCTGTCAGTCAGTGGCGGGGCGAGATCGGCTTGAACTGAAGAGTAATGGAGTCAATACAATCATTTGTCTCACCATGTTCCTCCCATCCATTTGATTTGCTTTCTAATCACCACCTTTGTTCCCTTCCTGCCCTCCTCTTACCTTCTTACCTCCGTCATTTCTTAAAGGGACACTCCACCAGTTACACATCAGCTTCAGTTTACTCATCAATAAGACTACAACTCAACCTGCAAAACCCCTGAAAAATGTCTTCACGGACTCCAGAGGTTTCTGTCAGAGACTGCAAATGTTAAACAGAGAGCCGGTGTAAAAAACTGGACATGTGGAGTTTGAATAAGAGAGGGGCTTGTAACAGATCAAGATGCATTGTGGGAAATGTAAGATCAGGTGTTTGAAAGTAATGACTTCCACCTCTGCTGTTCTGCTGCCACTAACAATTCTTTTTTAAACCTGTCTCACTTGAATTTTCTCTAATATCACTGAAGAGCAACACTAACTTGCAAGAATCCCCTTTTAAAGACTCTGCTGATTTACTGCAGCATGAACTATCCAACTGAAGACAAAAAGGATCATAGCTGCAAGAAACAGCCACCTGTAGAGTAATGTCTCACATAATGAAACATTATCCAGCAGCTCGTTCTCATTACCGTAACTCCACTAGAAACTCCACTCTTTTTCTTTCCTGGGGGTCCAACCCCAGTCCAGCCTGTCCACTTCTGTAGAAACCGCACTTCTTAAAAAGGACCAAATTAAAAGGTGTCACTGTGCATCACAGGGACCCTTGAGTGAACATTTTTGCTCAGACCCTCACACATATTTGTGTAAATGTCACATACACATACATACACACACACACACACATTGCTGCCCTCCTCATCAGACGGAAGAGTCCTTTAAAGGGCAGTCGACATATTCTTTCATGTGTGCGTCATGTTTGTGCGTGTGTGTGCGTGTGTGTGTGCGCTGACATTAAAACACACTATAGACAGTATGTGAAATGCTTTATCTTACTGCTAGTTAAACTACGTCTCCATGAAGCTGCCTACATCAGGATAAATATTAGATTAGCCCGCATTTAAATATTTGTGTGCTTTGCTATTTGCATTTCCTTTGCTTTCGGGTTGCTCCAACCTTCCCATTTATTCTCCTTCTGATCCCATTTAATGACTCTTCTGATTTAATGAGTCAAATCTCAACTTTATGAATCTCATCTAACTCTAAAGAATAAATTGTGCCCCTGAGCCTTCACATCACCTATGAGAGAATGTGACAGTGTGTGTTACATTGTGGGCAGAGGAGACATGCAGTGGGGGAACAGGTGCTACAGGGTAATTACAAACACAGCAAGCTTTTAATTATGCTCTCTAGTACTGTTAATGAATGTGAACCTCATGCAAATAGCGATGCGTTCCCACTGTGTCCTCACACATGTGCGATCACACACGCTCGCGCTCGCGCACACACACACACACACACACACATATTAGGTGTTAAGCAGGGGGATTGGCAGCAGATAGCTCTTGTGTCGTGCCTCCTAATGGCTTGGACGAGAGCTTACACTCCTCTTTGTCCCCTGTAATGTTTGAATTGTTAAGTTCTGCTTATGACACACACAGTAACAGCTGGGCTCGGTCTTAGATTCTTCACCTGGTGTTTCTTAAAAAGGTGGCACAGTGGTCCAACATAACAGGAGGCAAACAGGTTTTACGGTTCTGCACTTTGTTGAACAGCTTCTACAAAATAAGCCTGCATGTAGCTTAAGGCCCTCGGCTTTCTTTCCAAGTCTATCCAGCTCCTCCTGCTCCTCACTGTGGGCTCGACTCCCTGTAGCCTCACATTTCTCTCCTCACCTTGTAGCATGATCGTGAGCTACATAAACAGAAACTCTGATATTTGATTCACTGTGAGGCCCCTCATGTAACTGCTCTGTAATCTTTCTCATCCCTGTTTCTCTGTTTTTATGTGCTGACCATGTGTGCTTTGGCACGTGCTCCATTTTTCATATGAATGGTAGATAAATTATTGCTTAAGCGATTCCGCTTAGCTCCTCAGTCTGTGAGGGAAAGTGCAGCAGCGGTGAGAGCATGTAGACTACGCAGTGCCTGTGCGTCCTCCTGTCTGCATGCTGGTTTGTCTCTCCTGCTCAGTGAAGCTGCCTCGCTGCGTTACATTCTGTCCCTCCGTGTCCTCATCCCTGTTCTTCCATCTCTCTGCTCCACTTTCTCTCTCTGTCCTCATGTCATCTCTGTTGCTCGGCTCTGTGGTGCTGAAAAAATACAAAAAAGACTAGCCAAGCCAAGCCAAGCGGCAGACTTTAAGGCCTTTGTAAGGCATACAAATAGGCTGCAAATCGGATTAGGGCAGAGGGGAGGGAGCCTTTCCTATTGAAAATCCATTTTGTGATAAGGTGGACATTGTATGTACAATGACAGGCAGGACATACACTTGTCTTAAACAATGTTGAGAGGGTAAGCCGAGAGAATTCCACCAATCTGCATAAAAGAAAAAGCCTTCAGACTGAATGCCACAGTGGAAGATGCTGCACTTGATGTCTGCGAAGAGGAATTTCCCCAAATTCTTTGTGGTCTGCAGTTATTATCCAAAAAGAAAGAGCCACAGAAAGTGTGAGGGAGTCTATGAATTTGCCACAGTCCATGAACGCACCAGAAAACAACCCCATTTTTACTCAAGCGCTGTAATTAAACAGACAGGACGGAATATCTGCCGAAGCCTCTAAAACAAAACAATTAAAACAAAAGACGGAGTTTGATGATGTCTTAACGTAGTACGAGATCTAAAGAGTTTTTGTCTTCACTGTGAAGCAGCACCCATAACAGATGAAAATCCGTCTGCTGTGACTCCAGCTAAAGTAATGATCACCGAGGATTTAAGTTTTATTCATGTTATGTTCAGTCACGTTCGCCTTCTTCCTTCCTCACCCTCTGAAGTGAAGAAATGAGGAAATAAAAGTTACCTCGAATAAAATCATGAATTCATTTGTCTCTGAACTTATTTAGAAAAGTTTGGAATCATGTGAGACACAACTAATCCAAATATGTAACATAGGTAAAGCTGTTTTCAGACATATTTTGATTAAAACGATACATGTTGTATATGTAAATACAACTTGAGGTGACTTGTACTTGTATTTTTAACTTGGATGCTGCTCTCTGATTCCACTCAGCCACTTTACAAGGGAAATCATTGTACTTTTTACTCCACTGTATTTATGTGTCAGCTGGAGATGCTTTTTGGCAGAGCTGCTGCAGATCTGGGCCAGCCTGATAAACCACTGTCTTCTCAAAGTGAGCAGCATCCTCCGGAGCACACAGTCAAGCCACATACTACCAGTGCAACATATATATATATATATATATATACATGCATGTAGATACAAATATATGATGAACAAAAATAATATTTTTAGCATAATTATAAAGATTTAACTATTCAACAGGATAAAAAGACATTACAACGAGCTTTTCCTAGAGCCATTCTGCATAGCAATTATATCGACTTTTAATGTTTCTTTCGCTTGACCTCTTCCATTACTGCATCTGAGTACCACAGTACAAGTGATCAGTGTGAGTGTCAGAGACTGTGATCGATATGATTCAAGGAGAAGGATCCCACCCATCTCTTCATTCTTTTCTGCTTTAACTGTGGCACTAAACCCATTCACTCTTCATAAAGAGTTTCATCTTTAGAAACAGGTAACAAATCTACAGCTTTATTTTCAAAAAGGGCCAAAGGATTTCCTCAAACAGCTGGGCATTGTAGTCTCAAGCTAACAGTACCTGAACAGAAGTCAACTGAGGTTTTGTGTTAGATCTTGGTGGATCTGGTGCACTACTGAGAATTTACAGCAGCAGCAGAACATTGTGTGTGCAATTGACTACAGTGCCCACGTTTATGGTAATGAAGTCATCCAATGCAACAGTGTGACTCATTGATGTGTTTTTATCGATTCTGGACAACAATGGAGCTGTATGGCAACAAGAAATAAGATAAATCAGGCTTTGGCCCAGACAAAAGTCCTTGTTAGCATCAATTCATTTCTGGTTTGTGCTTTTAACTGCATCTACTGTTAAGATAAAAAAAAACAACAAAGAATAACAGAGTACTTGTCTTAAGATTTTATTTTATGTAGCACATCTCTCATGAGACACACTCTGTCATCAGAGGTTGAGCTTGTTTGCACAGCTTGTGGCATATTAGTGTGCACCTCTCTGGGCAGCTCACTGCACGTGACACAGTGACCTGCTGAGACACACACTTTCCATAAAGACATGCGAGAGCGTGACTGGACCCCCTGTTTCTGTTTTCTTCTATTGTTTTTGGTTGTGTTTCAGCCATGAGTGTCTGTCAATGCTGACAAAGCAGCGCAAAAGCAAAAAGCACAAAAAAAAAAGCCTTGAAAGTGCACACTGCTACAAGACACAAGGCAGCAATTATCACCATGGTATTTGGGCTCGCGATGCAAAACACAGAGGCCTGCATTCAGAGAGTTACGTAAAATGTAATTATACATGGTATTTCAGAATGTGTCGCATAAAATGTCAATGGATCATGTGTTCAGAGAACAAGCACATTACAGTGAAAAGTGCAAAAACAGGAAGTCTGTGACTTGTCGAAAGTTTCCAAGTTCAGACAGTTGATATTTTGGTCGCTGGCTGAGATGCTCCGGTGCTCCGCTAATGCTGAGCAGGCTCCAGTTGATAATCATCTGCTTTGTGGCGGGAAGCAAGAGGAGATGAGCAGATGGCACAAGTTTTATTTTGCCGCGGATGCTTTCTCTGAATAAGAAACGCTCCACTGAATGCCAAGCTCTGTGGGAGAGGAGAGGCAAATTGAGGCCCTCCTGCACCGCGCGCCTCGTAAGAGGAAGGACCATTGTTTTGTGTGCGCTCTGACTCCGGAGTGGCGGCCGAGTTGTGCTCACTCATTAAAGCACCACGCTCGGGGACGGACAGGTCACGCAGGAATTTCATGACCTCACTCACTGTGGCTCGGCCTCTCTGCCTCAGCCTCCCCTCACTCCCTCCCTCCCTCACTCTCTCACGCCGACATGACGACACTGATGTGAAGTGATTCTGTTGTCCCAGCAAATAACCAGGAGAAACAGTTCAACTCGTATTCAATTAAAGAGTGACAATTTGGCTTTTCAGCTTCGAGTGGACGAAAGGGATTGACGGCCCAATCACAGCGCAGCCCTGATCGGACGCTTCCATGAAGAGCTAACGGATGCTAGCAGACCTCAGGCGGAGAATAACTACTACAGTTTAATCGTGTAAAAAATCCCAACCTTTCTTTTCTCACAGAAATGAAACAGGGCTTTAGATGGTTTAACTGTCACTTTTGGTGGCATTTCAGTGAGCAGCGATAATGAGAAAACCAGAGGGAATTCATATCATATAGCAATAAGAGCCCCCCACAGACCATTTGAATCTAATTATGAAATATTTTGGCAGAAGTATAATTTAAGTTCAACACAGTCGGCCCTAACAGGCTGCCTGGGAGATATCTGAACGGAGCAACTTACTGTTAATGGAATGAGTTTATCCAAGAAGCAGGCCACTGGGGTGAAAAGGTCAAAGGGCATCAGAGAACAAAAGAAGATGCAATAGAGTGAAAAAACAATGAGATCTGAAAAGAGAGAGAGGGGAAAGGACACTCAGAGTCTTTTTGCTTGGAAATACTAATGATGCTCTCCCTCCTTCCGCTTCCTTTTTTCCATCGCTTTCTGCCGTCTCACATGCACCAGACACAAGCCTTCTGTCCTGTATGTACCCGCTCCTCGGTGTGCAGCGCTCGCTCTGAATGCTTTGTCACCGCAGCCGAAACACGCCGAGGTAATCTGTCGAATGAGCCGACCATTTTACTCAGACATCCCTCTAAGATCTCGCTGTTATCGTTTGTTATCAGCGCAGCCCTCTGTGTAAATGGAAGCAGACCGTGCTGCAGTTCGGATCCCATTTCACACATGGAGCCGAGGGAGGCGAGGCAGTTCCATCCTTTATAGTGACACTGAAAGAGCTTAATGAATCAATATCATTATTTGGAGAGCCGCGACAGCTGTACAAACAATACTACGGTAATGCTGCCCTACATTACCAATATGGGAACTGTATAGAACTGTGCTGATTATTACAAATATAGCGAGGCCATCTGAGGAGCAGGCTGCCGTCCCCTGCCCATGTGCCATCTTTCTGTGCTGGACATGGACACTGGCACCGGCCAGCATAAATGATTGAGTTGGATGTCAGAAGTAACGCTCTTGCCAAGGGGCCACAGCATCCATGCTAATGGGCTGATGGAGCCTAATCTCAATAAGTGTGAATAAAAGGGCTTTTACTGTGAGTGTTCAAATGTAAAGCAGAAAAACGCGTTGGAATTTACTTCATTTTAATCAAACAGCAGGGAAGACAGAAATTCAATTCATTTCAAGTTAAGCAGTTAGCTTTTAGCTTGACGTCAGTCACTGCTGAACAAAAAATGCATTGATGCATGTTCGAGGCTACACAGACCATAAATTATATCTCTGTGTTTTCAGGCTGAGTAACACAATGTACATGTTGGAAGTATTTCCTCCCTTTGACAGGCAAGTTCATAGTTTACAGTTGAGTTTTTGTGAATTATGAATCCACAATGATCAGACCCAAAGCAGCACTGCCATACACAGATCTTAATGTTCATCTTTTCAGTGAGCCGCTGCAGGGATGTCGCCAGTGTTGCAGCTATACTCGTCATTATCACTTTGCTTTGCTGTTTTCTGTGCTGGCAGGTGTTTCATTTTTTACCAATTAACAGCAAACTAGAACATTTGTAGGCGTGTATTCTGCCCCCCCCCCCTCAGGTCCAGAAGAACTGCATACGCGCCACTGAACAAAAAAAAAAAGAAAAAAAAAACACAAGTACAATCATGTTTTTTAGAAATTTTTGCACTGACTTAGTGCCAAAGTTTTGTCCCAAAATGACATTCCTATTCCAAACTATTCATTTTCTGTGTCTGGGGAGTTTAAAAAGTCATTATACTTGAAAATGAATACAGTGCCGACGAAATGCACTGACTGAATATCTTTACTTAATTATAATTCTTATTAATGCACAAAGTATAGCTTGGGGCAGAGAGATAGAGACTTTCTTTGTCTGTGTTATATATGTCTCTGAATGAACCGTCTGTATTGTCACTGCACTGCATTTCTAAAGCCACATCTGTCGGCCACTTCCAGGCCCCACTGCACCACCGCAGGACAGACTGCCACTTCTGAGTGGATTAGCACTGTGCATTCAATTAGCTTCACGCACAAACGAGGACACAAGCCCTCACCTCACACAAACAAACAGGTCCGTGTCGCGCAATGCAAATCTGTATCACGCGAGTGCTACCGTGGTTATTTCATTCACCACACTTTACAGCCACGAAAAGACTAAGTAACAGACTGATTAAGCCACTGATTAAAAAGCACAGAGCTTGTCTCCTTCTGTGTTGCAGGAAGAACTTATAAACAACTAATTGCAGAGGAGGAGGGAAGCAAACAGATGTAGCTTTACGTGATGTAACATCAAACTCAATCTACTGTCTCATCCTCTATCTGTATCTCCTTTAAAAATACATCAGTGCTCCTTAAAAAGTCAATATATCGTCCGACCCTGTTGTGTGTGTGTGTGAGACATTTCTCGTGCATCTTGTGTGCACACCGTTTGTTTGTTTTCTTAGTCCTCAGTCTCTTGAAGCCCATCTGAGATCAATCACCAGTCCAGAGCCTGATGGAGAGGCCTGTCAGAGCTTACTGTTGTGGCCTTGATTCAGTAAAAACAAATAAAATGGGCAGAGGCATTACAGAAAGTTTCAACAAGAGCCGGACAAGAGACCACACCAACGAGCATTCAGAGGTGGTGAGTGATGAGGAGGGGGGGGGACAAATGTCAAACGGCAAAGGCAGGAAGAAAAACGAGGGTGTAGAGGAGACAGAGTGAGGCGAAATGTGTGTAGAGAGGAAAGACCAGAACAGAGGCGGACGTACAGGAAGCAGCAGGCCGCGGCGCTGATGTCTGCCTGCGTTAGCGCTGCTCAGCTCCTCGCCCTGCTCCCACTCGACAGCATGTCATCGCTGCGGCCCTCCTCTCCTCAGACCCCGCTGTGGATGGTGCAGCGCGTGGCCATGTGATGAAAGGGAGGAGCCCCATGAGATACTTAATGCAACGTCCCTCACACATCCCTTACATTCTGTTATGTCAGAGCGCATCAGTGTAGCTGCGGCCTGAATAATACCTCCTCTGTCTGATGATTATATGCCGGCCATGTAACCTGAGCACTGCAGCACTCTGCCAGGCTCAGCTGGATTTGATTCAGCAGGATTTACAAGACTACATATGACAAAACAGCATAGCATACACACGCACACACACACACCCGCGCGCGCACACACACACATCCCTCACAAACATAACATAACCAGAGGAGGCCGTTATACACACGTCAGCACTTAACCTTCCCCAGCACTTCAAAGAGACATTCAGGAGTGAATGGCTCGGGGATAAGCCCTCCTGGGAAGCCCCCCCTGCATGACCACAGACCCCGCGCTCTGCACTGTCAGATACAGCACCAAGCCTGTGTATCAAACCACTTCCTGCAGCTCGACTCTATTTCAAACCGTGCATGTGGAGGAGATGATGGCATGCAGCCTGTTGGTCCGAGTGGTCGGAGAGAAGTGGAGGTCAAAGGTCTGCTTTCACATCATCTGAGTGAAACCAAGAAACCAGAAAAAAAAAGTTTTTCCTTTTTTCTTTTCAGCACAGCTCTCTTAAGGATGACAAAAGGTTTTCTTGTTGTTCCAGCACTTGATAACAAGAAACTTTTTGACATAGCAACTTATCTTGTGGCACCAGGAAACTTTCTTTTTGTGAAAAGATAGGTTGATCCGATGTGATAAAAATAATCTTTTAAGTTGTTCTTGACTTCTAGTCGAAGCCTATGAAACAACACTGTAGGCTACAGACGTCAGAGACACTGCCAAAGTCCGATTTACATCGTTTACATCAGTTAGCTGGTTTAAAATGGAGAAATTTTGCCATCATGGAGCACAACAGATGGTCTTTTATAAATGGACAATATTGTTAAAAAACATGTTTTTGTACTGCGAGGTGTAAGTGCTGTGCAGGTAGGAACAGCGATGTATATTTAGTTAAATGTTTTGTGAATGTTCAAAGTCTTTAGAATATGCTTGGTTGGCAGGGTTGGTTCATTTCTCTATATTAAAATATATCATGTTGTCATAGTAATGTTAAAGTGTATATTTATAACATGAAAAAAAAAGTCCTTATTCCCTAAATAACGTCTGATTAAAGAATGTGTCATTGTAGCAGAGGAAGGAGCAGATCTTTTTTTTCACGGAACCACCATGCATCTGGGCGAGCTAAACTTCTGTGTGGGAGGGCATCTTTGACTGTTTGCTCCCACTGAAACTTGGTTTCTGGGTATCTTGACTTTTGTCTCTTTCCTCTCACCATTTTGCATTTCAGTTTAAAGCAAATTTGACTTCTGATCTTGCATTTAAATATGACTTTTGGACGAAGATTCTGACAAATAAAGGGCTATTTGAAAATCCACCGCTTTTTAAGCATATTTTAGCGAGCGGGTATTTGTAGCTTAGTTAAATTCATGTGCAACACAGTTGAAAAGCAAACACATATTCAAATCAAATGCAGCTAGCTACAAAGATCCTCTGAGCCAAAGGGTTTTTTTGTCTCCCAAGTGTTTAAAACGTACGTGTGTGTGCTGTGTACGTCAGCGTGTAAGCAGATCTGTGGCGTTCCTACAGCAAAGCTGACATGAGTTCCTCAATAATCATAAATCTGCTGTTGGTGCCTGACTGGCAGTGTTTACAGAGAAAGCACCACACAAACAATTCATGTGCATTTATTATCCCCGAAGGGTCCATTCATTAACTGATTCAGCCCCGATACAAAACACTCATAACACACATGCTGCACTCCTGCAGTAACATTAGGAGGACGGTGCTGTAATTTAAGTGCCCTCCTGCTGGATTACTGCAGTGTTAGTCTAGCTGATGTCTCTGACCACGCACCAACGCCTCATCACACAGGATGAATGGCGGCGTAAAGAAAGCTGTGCAGGTCGCTTCAGACAGGCAGGAATGGAGGTGTCAGCTCATTTACCTTGATTTACATTTCATCTGTGTACTATCTGCACCGGTCACACACTCTGCGCTCCAGTTATACGTGGGCTGTTAGCTATTTATTAAGGGGCCATGTTTGATGTGTGCTGTGCCGTTAATGAGCCAAGGCAGGGTTTTATAAATACATAATGATGTTTACCATGAGATTGGTAAGAGTTTTTCATTTAAACTTCATAATAAAAAACCAAGGTTAAGATGAAATAATATCTGCGCATGGAAACTGCTAAAGTATTACAGTGTACATTGACACAGCAGCACAAAAAAGTCTGACACACACAAACACACACACACACACACACACAC
>JAQNCA010000014.1:21799869-21809884 GCA_029783725.1 Acanthurus tractus
GTATGTGTTAGCTTGGCACAGCACAGGGGATGGAGGGCTGGGGAGGCAGTGGCCTCTAACAAAAGGGAAGAAATGCGACTCCCAGTAACAAGGAATGCAGCCTCAGGTACCTCTGAAGTTGTCTGATTTCCACATTAGCTGGCTTTCTAAGACTAGTCATGAATAAACCCACATAGCAGAATGAACTGGTTTTGTTTAAGCTGGATGCAGAGTGAAAGATGTAGCTTTACTGAGGGAGAGAGTTTCTATTTCTGCAAACTGAGGAAGACACAAGCTGAGATGTGTGGGTGCAGGAGTTTTTTAAAAGCAACCTTTGCAAATGTAATGTCACACTTTAACTTTGCTGCTAAGAAATAAGTAAAGAAATGCTATTACTTTTATTATAGGTAACATGTACTTTGCAGTGGTAGGAAGAGTACTAAAAATCTATACTCAAATAAACATACAATACTTTCATTAAAAAGGGATTCAAGTGGAAGTAAAAGGGTATCTGCTTATTAAATCACCCAAAATAAAAAGTTACTTTCCATTTTAACACACATTTTTAATTAGATTTTTTTTTTTGCGACTGTGTCATAACTGTAATGAGTTCCAATCGACCCCTTGTAATAACCAACAGATTCAAGGAGCCTACCCGACACTGGCAATCTTGTTTCTCTGCCTCTGTCTCCTCACGCCCTCAGACTGTAACTCGCCTCCTCAACCTGGTGTCTTGGTGCTCAGGAGGAGGACTGGCTGGATCCGAGGACTTGTGTTGATAGCGATCCACTTCACAGTGATCATAACATCTCCAGAAGTGGAACGTGTGCTTCGAAGCTTTCAGACTGGGCCTGTAGGAGGCCGACGGAGGCATAAAGGATGACAGAAAAGAAATGTGGGCAAGAATGTGTAAGAATTCTTGCTTTTTTTCCCCTAAGTGAATTCTTGTTTCTTTCAAAAAAGAAAGCTTGGCATGACTCAAAGCCAATCACAGCTTAGAAAAGCCACAACTTCAGACTGATGATAAAGGAAATGGAAAATTGGTTCAAACTAAGCTTTTCCACATTATTTTCCAACGGGCCAGCTTTGCACTGGGCTCTTTTTTCCTTTTCAGCTTCATTTACAGGGTTAATATCATCCAAGCTCTGCCTTTTTTCTCTATTAATTCGAATAACAATTATCTGTCCAAGAATCCACCAAATGACACTTGCACAATGCGCACAATTCCATGACAATACAGACAGGCAGGATAACATGCAAGTGAATCGTCTGAGCTGCAGAAACACCACTTCAGTACTGAAGCCCTGATTTGTATTCAGATGCATGTAAATCCTGCAAGCTGAGAGAAGGCGGGAAAAACCTTTGTAATGAACTGGTAGATTCTGGGTTACACTCACAGCCAAAAGGTGAAACAGAGGGCTCCCGGTGGGAAAATTGTTCATTTCGGCTCTGCAACATAAAAGCCAATACGGTCTTAATCAAGGCCACCGATCGTTAAAGTGCACTGAGATGCAAAGTGCTAATACACATCGATTGTGAAGGAGGAGGGGGTCAATTAAAAACGTTTTTTGGTAACAAATGCAAATGGTATTCACAAAACACAAGGTCATCAATTGTAAATGTGGTGTTTATTTCTTCAAATTACTGCTTTTTGCTGCTTTCTTTCATAGTTTATGTGAAGAGGCATCCATCAGGAGGGTTAAACTGTAATTTGGAGACAGTTTCTAAGAGATAAGAAGGAGGAACCACTTTAATCTTTGTCCATGAATAATTTTTTGCTAAATTTGCCCTTGTCTAAACTCCAAAAATACAGTAGTAAATCTCTAGTTCCTCATCCAACACAGTCTCTTTCTTATCCGTTAATCCCTTGCCAAGGACTCTCTTTTTTGGCTAACACCATCAAAAGTGCCCAGTTTCTTCTTTCTTCCTTATAATCACTCCATGATTTAACCCACAGCCGCCAGCTCTAGCAGATGCAATCTGAGGTCTGATAATATCACAGTTGGATCCGTTTGAAGGTCAGAATTCAGGGCACAATTAGCTCACCTCCATTTTGTCAGGAAATGTAGATCTACTGCATAATCTCACCCGGCGGAGCAGGAAAAAAAAGAGACCACGCACGGCATTTTTTAAAATTGCAGCAGCAAAGAGTCTGGGAGCGCTCTCTGACAGCTTCTCGCCGCCTTAACGCAAGCAGGTCGAGATGAATCGCGCCTGTCTCTCAGCGAGCTTCAGATGGGAGCGCAATGCAACTATCCGTGCTGTAATGGAACTGCAGGAGAACAAACGCCATGACCCAAAGACCACGCAGCACACCCAGGCTAACACCAGTGCATAGTGAACGGGGCTCACTGGAGATCAGTGCACTAGAACTAATAAAATTCACATGGAAGCCCTGACAAGAGGCAATAATGTTTCTCCTGACAGCCGCTTTCCCATCTATCAAACCCCCTCTTTTTTTTTTTTTTACTTACTACCACCACTGAGGAAATGACTACAAAACAGGATGAAAAGCATTGTGCTGTGGCATGTACTATATCTTGGGTGGCTTGCTTGATGGAATTGGCTCAGCATGTATGTCATGTTGTAGGGAGTTTGAGGGATATAGGAGCGTAGCTTGGTTTGCTAAGAAGGCGGGCGAGATAAAGAGAAATGATGTGGCTCATCTTGTGCACCTGTATTCTATCAGCTCGCCACAGACTGCAGGTCCTGGCTGCAGAGATGAAAGACTCTCTGGAGGACAAGAGAGACGTTCGTGAGTCAGAAGGAAAATGGCATCCCGCTTATCAAACGCCTGGAAACGTAATCCCACCCCCCCCAAACCCCCACCCCCACCCCACCACCACCCCACTCTTCCTCCTCAGTTCTCGTGCCTGGACGTACTTATGAAAGCGCTGTCACTTTGGATAGTAGGTTAGGAGTCAGAAGTTCTCCACAGCACAGCCAACGCCGAGCTGGCTGTTTCAAAGCAGATATGGCTCCTTGCCAGATTTCCCTGCTGCAGTCTAATTGGGGTCATGTTACAAGCCATTTTGGATGTGTAACTTTTAGAGATGGAATTAAACAATAGGAAATCCAACGCCGAAAGCGTATAGCTGATGGAGGCGTGATCCTCCCTAAATTAATCTTTTAGATTAAAGTACAGCGTGTGCAGTTTTTTTTTTTTTTTCCCCTGCATGGGCTGCAGCAGTTAATATAAAATAAATGCAATAGAGAGACCCAGTTTAAATGAAAAGCCCTGGGATGAAAGGAGCAAGAAAAAGACTCCCAATTGTAGATGTTTTTACCATAGAGATAAGTTCATCTCCTTTGATTTAAGAGACAACATGAGCTGAAAAGGAAAACAGGTCCATTCTCTTTGAAAGGGCAATGTGGAGCTGATGTGGCACAGTTCAGGCTTTATGAAAAGAAATCGCACGTCTGGTTAAGGAATACACCCATTTTTTGGTGATGCTCATTGAGAGAAAACATTAGGTTTTCATTGTATTTTTATCTTTCGCTTACAACAAAGCGCCCCCGTGTGTTTTTTTTTCGACCGGCCATTGACAAAGCTGAAATCGATTTGTCTCAAAAAACAAGGTTTCTGCAATCCTGTGAATCCATCAAAGTCATTTTATTTATCCCAAAACCTTGGCGACAGAAAGCATATTATGCAGTCAGACAGGCGTTTAAGTCACGCAGCGCGGTGTTGTTCGCTGTCTCTCAGGGCTGGCGAGGGGCAAAAGGTGAAACTCATCACTGCTGCCTTTTCAAATACACGTTGACAGTGACTTAAGGAGACACTATTCTGACTGAACTGTATTTCAAATCAATTTCTCTTGTGCTGAGGCCACATCCCCTTGTCCGTGCTCCTAGGTGTCTGTTCCGGCTCTTGGAGCGAGGTGATGGTTTACACAGCGATGTGCAATCACTGGAATATTTCTTTTCATGGCTTATCTGCCCACAGCGGGGATCTGCACGGACTGCAACTCAAGGCCCCGGCTGTCTGCTTGCCTGTGTGCCACAGCCCCCCACCCCCACCTCCAATCCTGACCCAGCTCACAGACAAACATCTCCATGGGAGCGTGGGATGATTTATTCAGCGCAACTTAGCAGCGGTGCAGCAAAGATTTGCGATTTAGTTAAACAATGATCTTTTATGGTCAACCACAAAGCCTAGGCAGGCTTTCTAATGTATTAAGCCAACACGGATTGACCAAAGGGGGCGCTGAATGATGCATTGCAATTCAAAAACGATCTTTCAAGTCTTGACCGGACTATTCAATTTACCAGCCTGACACTGTAGATAAGAAGCGAGACTTAAGGGCCATGCCTTTCTTTTAGCAGAACATCATGAACTTACCACCGATTTATGATTATATCAAGACCTCCTGACCATTTTCAAAGTCATGCTGTTGTGTTATAACATTTTTTTGGAGGTGGTCCTAGCTGAAGATTTCCATTCATTTCATGTTATCACTCTCCAGATACCAGTATCTCTGATTTCATCTTGTCAGGTAAGCTATGTGTGTTGGGAAACGGGTCTTAACATAGTCACAAAATGTCTGAATTATACAATTTTTATTTATTTTGTCTTTTATCTTGTGACATGCTGAGTTCTTTTTTCTCCTCAGGACTCATGTGACACATTACGGAACCCCCCTCTCTGACTGAACTGTTGAGTGGCCATCTTTTGGCTACTAAGGGTCAAAACAAGCCCAACACACCGGGAGCTGAAGAAAGTGCTACAGGATTCTTGGTGGGTTGAGAAAATATCTCCCCCCTCAGCCAAAACAATAATAATAATAATAATTCTTTCCTCAAATGTGCTTTAAATGTGTTCTTTTCTTATATCTGTCTGTCAAGTAAAGAAGTAGTGTCCCACGAGCGTATACTGCTACATCCCTGGCTTGAGACATTTGTTTTCTATGTCATTCTTCATTCCTCATTTCTTTCTCCCCTCGTTATCTGTTATCACTTTACTGTTAACTTTTTAGGCTAAAAAAATGCCCCCTAAAATATCTTGGAGTTTACATTTAAGTGGCAGGTTAAGTGGACAAAAGCCAGACAACAATGAATGCAGACATGAAAAAAAGGGAACCAATCTTTGGAGAGCCTCTACAATTTTCAGTCCATGCTGAAATGAATACAAATCAATGGCCTCCTTGAAGGTAAACAATGGAGAAAAATGGCTTTCCAGTTCAATCAGCCAATGCGGATTGCCATCATTTTGAGACATGTATATGTATATAATAGGATGTTTGCAAGTGTTGTTTGTGCCTGAAAAAGATGTGCTTGATTGAAACACTGCAGATGAACAGCAAACACAGAAACACAATGGGAGCAGAGAACAGCGAGCACAGTGCCATGATGTTTCCACACAGGTAACACATTCAACCCTGTAAAATTCTGCATGTGGTGTGTGTGTGCGCGCGTGCGTGTGTGTGTGTTGTCTGTGTAAAAATGGCAGATGCATGTCGTGACTAGAGGCAGTAACAGCTACAGCATCATGGAAATACATTTCAAACACATTCACTTAACTCAGATTGGCGTTAATGAATTACACATCAGAAGTATCATGTTGTCACTCCTAACCTACCCACAATTCATCAGACCAATAAAAGTAACATCCCCTTCTACCTCAGCATTTGAAGACCTGTGGTTCACATATTGTTCAGCGGCTGGAAACAGAAGCCTGGATCACACTGCACCTGCTGGGCCACAACTCTTTCCACCTCCCCCAATCGCTCACTGTCCACCTCTCCGGGGAGACAACAGCCACGGCCCACAGCGGCCCAGCAAACCCCTAGCCAGCTCCGGAGCATCCCAGTCCCTCCCTCATCTCATCCCCAGCACATTCATTTTCTCTGAAAGTGACAGTTTCAGGTTATACATATTGTGGTGTTAGTATTAAAGGCTTCCTCCCGCTTTGTATCCTGCTGTGGAGAAAACAGACCTTCTGCAAGGCTAGCCGCTGCACATTCATCATGCCATGAGGACGTAAGCTGCTGCAGCCCACATCCCTCTGAGTGGCCAGTTGGGAGGACGGCATGGCTCTCAGATTGATTTTCACAAAGAACAAACACAGAGACAGACAAAATGAAAGCGAGGGACTGGAGGCAAAGGTAATATGGGATCAAAGCTGGAGCTGATGCAGCACGTAAGCTATATCAAATTGATGCAGTTGAGCTCTGCTGTAACCTCCTGGAATTGAAGTGTTAGCAAATAATATGTACACCAGGACACCCATCCCTCTGTGAGACATGTGCGTAGAATGCACGGGGAACACACACACACACACACACACACAGGAGGAACCAACATACACTATCTGTCCCACATCACATCACGCTCTGTTAACACTGTTTGGGTCAGTGAGGATGCCTCAGCCCATTTCCAAACAGGCAGAAACCTTGAGCCCCTTCAGGCAAACTCGCTCCCCACTGACCGGCTGCACTGTCCTTGTCAGCCTCCTAAATAACAAAATAACCTCCAGAATAATTCAATTGTTTTGCTCGCAGGCGGAAAATGCTCAAACAGCTGTTACAATGAGAATGCCATTTCCTGCCGGCAAATAGCATTTCACGTTACAATAGACAAATATTTGGCTATAAAAGCAATAATATGAAAGTATCAGGGGAGAGCTAAGCTTATTGTGCACTGCTGTTAAGATGTCTCCAGCATGTGTGAGTAACACTGGAGAGAAGGTTACAGGAAAGCAAAGACCAGAGGAAGAGTGTAGCAGCCTAAGCGTTGGGCTAATATTATCAAATCCCTTGACTTTTAAAGTTTAAAGTGCAGATATAAAAATCTGCAAAATGTTGATGATGCACTTCTCATCTCGGTGGTAATTTTGTCAAGTTCCAGCTGTAGTTTAGAGGTTCGGATGTTACATGGCTTATGTTACATGGCTTATGGTGAACTTTGGATGAATGAGAGATATCTTTTATCCATTTCTGCAAAGATTCACCAGCAAATATAAAAGACATGCTGAAAAAAACGACAGAATAATTTCAAATGGCAGGAGATGAACCTCACAGCAGATTCAGCACACTGCCTGCTCTGAAAAGAAATGGAGCGAATGAAAACAGAATTGAATTCCTCTGAAAAACAAAAGAATAAAAGCGCTGGAAAATGTATTACAATGAACACTTGGAATACAATAAAAGTTTGGGGCTTCCAGCTGCAAACATGCAGAGCAGGCAACAGGCCATTTAAATGAGTCCGCCTGCTGCTTAGTCAATCAAAAAAGGAGAAATGTATTGTTTTTTGTGTAATTTCGGTGTTCATTCATCAATGAAACTACATATCAAATGACAGGACCGGAACAGAATGCAGAACACACCTGCTGTCACATCATGTTTAATCACATCGCAAGATTTTTTTCCAACCCGAGCTGCTTCATAACTGGATCCGTCTGCCTGCAATAGGTGCAGGTTTGGAGTTGTGTTGCACAGCGACAGAAAATGTCACACACAGTAAGCCCCCCTCCAACACACACACACACACACACACACAGGTGTAGACACACTCATGTGGACACGCACTCACTCAATCACACAACGAGATGGGGACAAATCTGTGCAGACAAGAGAAAATATCATCAGTCAATAAATGAGATCCAGCAGCGGCAGACTTACCTTTGAGAATGCTCTGGCCGTGCAGCAAGTCTCTCGACACTATCACTGTGTAGAAGTTCTGGGAGAAGCCTGGTCTGCATGGGGGCTTGAGCGGCAGGCTCGCCTTACTCCCCTGAGGAATAAAACAAGAAGGCCTGTTAAGGATTGGCAAATTGACTCGCGGCTACGAGGTCACAAGCTGATCTCGCAGCCTTTTCACACTGATATCGAGCCTCGCTGCATCTCTGGCTACAGAAAGTGGTTTTCTTTGAACTATAGCGTGCTGCACTTGGAACTGTCACAGTGTGGAAATCCACATCTGGGGCTTGACAACACCTGCAGGGTGATGAAACATCAAGCCTCGTGAATGATACTGAAATACTGTGCAAAGGGTGAATGAATTCTTTTACTAATCGCCATCATTATCATCATCCTTGTCATAATTATCATGGTTCCAGATACTATCATGATCGTCATGCGTGGAAGGGCACAAAAATGATGACGTGTGACGATTATGACATGACCACTGCATGGATGACGACTATGGCAGGTAGCAACTGTGTGACCTAAACATGCATTCTGCATGCTGACTGGAGTGTGTGAGAGCAGAGGCGCACAGAGAGTGAGAGAGAGAGTCAAAGACCAAAGACCATAGAAAAAGGGTCAAATGCATTCAATTACAGTGGTGATAAATAAGCATAGGTTGCAGGCACACAGCACTTCCAGCAGTCACTTCATTCTGCTCGCAGCAGTACACCTTATTCATCACATCCATCCATGTTATTTTAAACAAAATATACCGCACTGTGTTGCATAACAGGCTGTAGGATTCTCTGTGTTTCCCAGACTGCACATCAAGAAAGCCCAACACAATGCTCCTGCATATGTATTTGGGTTTGAGGAGCATGATTTGCCTAAGTTTGAAAGTACGGTAAGCTATTCCGAAATGTTGATTTGCTCTTTAAATCATCTCTCTCAAATACGCATTAAACCAATGAACAAAGTCGTCAACTAGTGTCAGAAATGTTTTGGGTTTTTGTTTTAAAAAAAGGAGAAATGACAGTGCATAAATGTGTGTGAACGAAGTTGATCGCAGGCAACAGAACGAGCAGCCCCTCCAGAAACCGCTGTCCTCTGCAATCAGGCACTGCAGTTGATTTAGGAGAGAGGGTGGAGAGGCTGACGAGCAGAGTTTCCTCGGACTTTTTACACCACACGGACACAGCAAACATTCTTGACCTTAAACGTAGCCGTATTTTTGCTCGATTACACGCATCATGTTGTCTTCAGTGCAACGCTGCGGGGGCAAAGTGAGCCTCTCGCAGCCACTTTCGAGGGCTCATGCAGCGCGCTGCAAAAGCCCAAGTAACGTTGGAGCACTACGGCAGTGCAGCACTTCCACGGCACACTTAGCCGAAAAGACGTGGAGAAATGAACTCATCTTACCGAGGATGCGCCCACAAGTAAGGTGCACGCCAGGATGACGCCGACAACGTTCATCTTTGCAACAACAACAAAAAAAGCGCGTGAAAGGGAAGAAAACGGAGATGAGATGAGTCTTCTCAGTAATTCCCGGAGCCCTGTTCTCTTCTTCTCGGCTGTTGAGTGAGAGACAGTCCCTACTTGTCTGGCGCAAAAGTGCCGCTGAGACGGAGATGCTGCGCTCCGTGCAGAAGAAGCCGGTGCCCATTGGATGACAGCGTCACTACAACCCCTCCCACCGCACGGCGGACCGGGCACAGCGGCGTGCGTCTGCGCTTCCAACGATTCCCTGTGATGATGCCCCATACAGTTCTGGGATCTGTTGGTTGGAAAAAAAAAAACGCATTTTCCGGGCTATTTAGATTCATATTTAAACTTCAGATGGAGCAAAGGCGGGTCTGCCGGTGTGAGTGACAACCAGCCATCCGAGTCTTTTCATGTGTCCATCAGCTAACTGGAGTCTATTTCACACCCCAGTTCCCCCCTCTGCCCCTGATCCGCGGTAGAAGTATACGGCAAGAGCTGCAGAGTTATTAGCTTTTTATTATTAAAGCTGCTATGATAGACCACTGCGGGATAAGAGACTTCGATGGTGAATGCAAGGTTCAAATGAAATGAAGTCCAGTGAACCAGCAGCCTGTGTGATGATCTACAGGAAATATGTTCATTTTGCCAGACCATTCGGTCCAATATACAGTTTATCTTTTTTTTTTCTTTTAATAAAACTGCTGGAAATTCTCTCACTGATGTGGGATTATCCTATTGTTTGTTATACGCGGGGAATATTTTGCCACTCTCTTTAATAACCCTTTGCAACAGGGAAGAATACACAGCCAGGCTGAAAACTGTATCCCGCAGTGAGAGTCCTGATTTTTTTTTTGTAAATATTTTTACATATCAATACTTGAAAGAAAAACAGAAGGCTCATAAAATGTACAGTTCTTAAAGACCTTATA
>JAQNCA010000014.1:21815653-21837467 GCA_029783725.1 Acanthurus tractus
AAATGAGGCTGATTCCAAATGCAATAATCCCCATAGAAACCCATATTAAAACACCCAACCTCACAGCAGAAAGAAATGAGGATGCTGACAAGGATGGTTTCAGTAAGATACAGAACCAAATAATTACCTGCCTCTGATCTAATGAGTAACAATTTTACAGTTTTGTATTTTAAAAAGTTCATCTGTAACCTGAAGTTTATACGCTTCTGAGGTGTAAGAGTAAAAGCACACTTTTCTTAATCTTCAGAAACTCACAGGAACACTTTAGTTTTCATACAGCGACATGGATAACTTTGACTTTGTGATAAATGAAAGAATAAACTGGTTGGGCCTCAGTTGTTCTTATGACTATATGAGTTTAATACATCACAAATCTGTTGACAGAGAAGCTCTTGGCACAACACTGGGAAAAGCAGCATCAGAAGCTTAAAGTAACATTACATTTGCACAGCTTTCTGCAGTTTGTCATTTACCTGACAGATTCTGGTCTCCTCACATCACCAGACTGCGTGTGCCTCACTCTCAGTCAATGTTGTTTCTTAGCTCATTATTATTATTAAAGGAGGTTGGAATCTCTCCAAGGCTCATCTTTATCTGCACCTCCAGACACCCAGAGTCTGCTCACATAAGTGTGAAGGACAGTAAGTAAGCATGTCAACACACAAATAAACATTTGGATGAGACACATAACCAAACATTCCTTCATGACCATCAAATTCTCCTAGACGAAGCACTTAGGTAAAGAATGAAATTAAATCAGAATTAAATCAAATTAAATGCTTTGCCAATCTCTCAAATCAGGTATGAAAATGTCTTAATACTCAGTACAAAAATAAAGACATTTGTAGAACTGAAAGCTTATGGCTGCAGATAAAACACAATGACAAAATGTGTTTTAGTGGACTGTAATGTTCAACAGTGCGAAAAAGGTTGATGGTCAGAAATGTCAATTTTAGTGTATCATGAAAGCAATTTATTTTGATATTTTTGGCTCTATTTATCATAAATTTCCATTATTGAAGTAGCACAATAATACAAATTTCAGCTTTCAACCAATAAATTATCTGCACAGATAAATACTGTGCAACCATCTGGTGCAAAAACAGCTTTGGTCTCTGTAACTCATTTCACTGTTCATGACAACTGAACAACGGCTAACATTTAATAAAACCCACTCATTCAAATTATATGCTTGCTTTGTGTGACAACTATATCTTAGCTGTCAGCCAGGCATCATCCTTTAGCACAGTAATGCGTAGAACACCCAGCTATAAATATATCATAATATAGTCACTTCTGGCCACAGAAAACCAAGATGGAAACAGCAACACTAAGCGTGAGGAGTCAAAGTGGTGGATGGGTCTAAATTATTAAAACAAGATGTCACATAATGTCACCCACTCATCCACCCATCAGCTAATTGCTGCAGTTAAATTAAAATGTGCCAACACCTGTTGGATTGTTAAGTTACTATTGGTTGATGAAGCTGATCAGCTGAGTTTTCAACTGTTTTAACTGTTTTTTTCTCCTTCAGACCTTTTTAGTCATCAATATTGTTTTGAAATATTCTAATCCAGGTTTAATAAGTTTAATTATTGTTGATGTAATTATTTAACAATGTTTACTTATATACTGATACTAACACTGTTATTTAAAGGTCACTAGAACAAAGCACAGAAACATTAATTATAAATATAATCATAATTATAATTAGGATTTCAAGAATCTCTTTTACTTATACTTTATAGACTTTTTAAAAGAGCATGTTAACAATAGAGAATTCAGGCAGAATCAGATATATTGTTTTTTATTTCACACATTCCTCTACCTTGTCACATCTTGGTGCCAACAGCACACAGGTGCCTCATTATGTTTTAAACTGGGGGAGCAAACTTAGAAAAATGCATGATTGGCAAAAATAAATACTAATAGCACAAAACAAAGTCCCTGCCTTTCACCACCAAATCTAAAGTCAAGAAACAGCCACCTGCACTAGTTAAGATCAAATATATTAAGAACTCTATTAAAACATAAATCAACAACATTTTAGGGGGAAAAAAACATTATGTAGCCTAAATGGTTGAAGGTAGCAAGCTACTTTAATGTCAAAAATATTTTTTATAAATGAAAAAGCCTTAGAAAATAAAACTATTTACTTTATATGATTACCTTCACTCAGTTAAAACTGAGGCCTGCTGTTCTAATACTCACGAGGACATCTTCAAATCCTGATAACTGTAACAAAGGACAAAAAAAAATGGTTAAGTAAAATGGCCTTAACAAGAACTATCCAATTTTAGACCCACTTGTTTATTTTGAACATTGGTTATAGTGGTAGCTGTTCTCAGTAGCACTGCTAGCTGCTGTTTTTGTAATACGACAAAAGAATAAATAAACATAACTACAAAATTCATATAATTTTATCAACAATATGTCAGATCAAGGCCTATGTTGAAGCACAACACAGAAGATCACTTTTGAAGCACTATTTTTTGCCAGTCTGCAGTTTTGTGAAACGGGGAATCCAAAAAAAAATCTTTTTCAATAAAAGCTGTGCAAAGAAAGCTGGGTGGTTTTTTTTTATTGGGGGATATCAACATCTAGTCCTACACAACAGATCTGAAGCACAAGTACTGAGTTTCTGTCGACAACATAATGCAGAAACTGTAGCATGGAAAACATGAAAAAATGAAAACATTAAGTAAAAAACGTTTGCAAATCGAGGAAATTAGATTTAAATATTCCTAATAATGTCAAGCTTACAAGGGTTTTCTCAAAGATTCAGCTCCTTTACAAACTTATCATCCCCACAGCTGGATCCTCTACAATCAATGAGCTAATGTTTGTTGGATAAGCTGGCAGTTCAGTAACAACAACAGTACAGTCCTGCATTTAGTGCGTTTAAGGTTTAACTGGAGTCAGTGGGCTACATACATACTGGAGTCACGTATGCTGGCCTGTCTTTCCTTGTTCTGTTTGCAATCTGTGATGAGAGTTAAAAAGCTAAATAATTTCTTGTATTTTTAAAAATTGTCAGATTCTGATTAACAGCATACTGAGGCAAACGATCAGCGATGGTTTTGACTGAGCAAACTCCGATGGTGATCCAAAAATGTGCCAAAAAAGTTTTATTTTCTTGTTTTTGTCAGTTGCAAAAATGCTAAAAAAGCATCACTGATAGAGGTTGCTTAAATATTATCACCTGATTATGGGAAATGTGTGATAAATTGATTTCTCGAGGACAAAAACTAGGCGAACAAAACCTGGTTGAACCATGGAGATGCATTGGCGCCATCTGCTCCATTATCCAGAGACCCACACACTACAGAACCCAGATTACAAACTTTACTGCCAACAGTTTGATCGGAGAGTCATGTATCTAAAGCAAGCAGATATGGGGAGCTGGCGACAGAAGTCTGGTGAGTTCACATCTCTAAAACTACAAACTCACAGATTTAAAAAAAATTTTTCAAACATGTAGTCTGCAGTGTTAACCAACACTGACACAGATCCAGCAGAGTTCCCCGTGATGGTTAACACACTAAACAAACCTCTGTAACCAAGGTGGTGTACCGTAGTAAGGAAACGATAGAGAGGGTTACTAAAGAAGGAGTAGAAGAAGAGTACCAGGAAGGTATTTATATATTTGCTGCTGCATCGGCTGATAAGTGTGCAAACGGAGAAGAATGCTGCATAAAATTCTCTGAGGGAATTCTGTAGACAATCAAGAAAAAGAGCTAAGAAACAGTATGATAATAAACTGAACTAACACTGCAAACAATAATGTTACAGATGTGTAAAAGCTGTGCTGTTTCCTTTGAAATAGGAAGCTATAGATGAAACTATAGAAACAAATGCATAGTGTGTTTTTCACCGTGTGTTGTTTTGTGTGTGAGTATGTGTGAGCACTGATATTTCAATGTTTAAAAAACATTACTGGAAAGCTCATGTGCTCTCCAGAGGCAGTATAATTACTCTTATTACACAGTGTGTAGCTACATTCGGCAAATTCATATTGCTTAAGCAAAGAAATGCAAGCACAGCTCCGACATGTCTGTGCTGTGAAGTATTGCAATGGGGGGATGGGTTTAATTAATAAAAGACGCAATCTTGAGGGAAGTTCTATTCAATAATGGCAGCCCCACAAGTTTTAAATATCTCTGAAAAAAAAAATGCACTAACACATAAAAGTGTTGTGTGAATAATTCAGAAGTAGAATGCATAAATAGTGGATTAGGTTTGATTTAATTATGTCTGTGTGAAAGCAGAGCCTGGCGTTAGACAAACAAACGCAGGCAACTGGAATGAGGCAGTTCAGCACCCAAGTGGCAAGGCCTTGTAAAGGAGCCAAAAGCAGGCTTCTGTGGAGATCAAACACAACTAGCAGCATTTAACTGAGGCCACACAGACAGACAGGTACAATACACTCAGCTCCTCTTTTCATTGTCGCGTGGAGAATTGGATGTGATTCTCTCACAGGAGTGTATCCAACATCATTTTCATGGGAAGATTATTGTATTGTTTACCTCATAACACCATCCACTGTATTTTCATTTGTGCATACTTCTTTTTACTGTCCAATGGTAGTCTTATTATAGAGCCCTGCAAACTTCTAAAATGTCAAATCTATGCCTGATATAGAGTTGGATGTATGGCGTTCTCTGTATGAAGATCTAACATCCTTTATCAGTATAATGGCCTTTATTGATTTACTGTAAGCTAATGTTGGATATGACATATGGGTAACTGTATTACCATTGAAATAAGTCTGCATAGGGGAATATGGTTGCAACATTAACATCTTTGTCGACACTTGTGATTTTCAAGCTAGAATTGATCACATCACATCATTCAGAGTCACTTTTTCCACCCTGACAAGACTGCAGTTCATTTGCAAGTGGTAGGCACCTAAATGAGAGCAGATGTAGCCAACCTGAGAGGGATGCCGGAGAAAGTGTGAACTGATTGCAAAGTTATTTCTCTGGGCAATGGAAACCGATATGAGGAGCCAACGGTAAGCTCCCTCTACACGGGCTGAATGGCTGATTGAGTTCGGGTGGAAGAATGGGACTTGGCAGCAAAGAAGGAAACACCCCTTTCATCCACAGCCATCCACTTTCATTACAACACACCTTTGAAACCAGCAGCACATAATCACGGCTGAAACCTGATCAGAGGGGGAAAAATTGCCACTATTCACGAGCGGCATTATTCAAAACTGTGCACAATGCATTCACCAGCGTAAAAAAGTTTGACAATTTGATTTATGCTAATGTAATTGCATTCAATTTTCTGGTTTCCATAATGCAAGTGTTGCCATCTCTTTACAAACCATGTTCTTTTTTGCAAATGCTAAAATTAATGGATCCCTTCAGTCAGGAGCCGTCAGTCACACAGCCTCCTGCAGCATTTCCCGAAAGCAAGACAGTTCGGGCCGTGTATGGGTGTCATACACCCCATTTGAATTTGCACTGCTCTCTTTGTCCTCTTCCAGGTAGAGATATGAAATATTGACTGTTCTCATCTGGGTTTGCAGCCCCCAACCACTATCAAGCCCCCACCCCCGGCTACCCTGCAATGCAAGTGCTTGCGCAGCAAAGTGAAGGGAGAAAGAGTGAGGGAGCATGAGGCAGATATGTATATGGGTGTGGGTGGGTGGGTGGTGGTGGGAGGGGAGTTACCAGTGAGCGGCTGTACATGAAAAAAACATATAAATCAGTAAGCAGTGACAAATTATGCATAAGCAGAAAAAAATCATGTGGGCTGCCATTAAATCAATAAGACTAATAATAAGAAAAATAATTGAAAAATATGTGGAATGAAACAGGGAGCAAAAAAAGGAGGAAGAGTCGTAAATCTGGGAGAGGAAAGAAATGCTCACTTTGGTAGTTTGAATGTGAATTTGAAGAGTTTTAGCACCGAGGGTGTGACAAGACAGCTGATTATGCAGTAAGTGGTAATTATACACCCTAGTCTGCAGTCTACTGCTGAGTGACAAATAGTCTTCTTGCTGTACACTTGCCTATCTTACCATCTCTGAAGCACAGGAGGGAAGCACCGGTAGTGAGGCTGCAGCAGTTAAACCAATCTGGAGGGGGAAAAAACAAAAAAAACAGGCCTGGTCTGTCATTAAGATGTTCTCAGTACAGTAAATTCAGCAGCGGGCACAAAGGCTGTTGTTAGCTGCAGAGCCAATTATCTGTGCCCAGGCTTTGTTTCCCATTGAAAATTAAAGGGGACAAAGGTAGAGCTCCAACGGCCCAGTGATGATGACGGGGTATTATGCATAAAAATCAGCTTTGTGCACAGAAATACTATAGAAATAGAAAAAGAATAGAAAAGTTTGGCATAGATTAGACATTTCTTCGTGGGAAAGACACATTAGAAGTGGGAAAAGTACAGCGTTAGCAAGACTTCACGAGAGTCTTCTTTTTAATGCCGTCTTCACCCTTTTTCCCAGCATGATGAAATCACGGTAAAAATATGAATTAGGCTTGTCAATCAAATATAACCCTTCTCAGATGAAATCCCAAACATCACCAGCTTCATCTGGGCAGAACTCAGGCAAATGTTGCATTTTCCAGCTTTTTCGAAAATCACTGACGGACAGCTGTAATTTTGGTGGCTATTAAATTAAATGTCACAATTACATATTTCAGCAGACCAACAGACTGATTATGGAGAAATTCAGAGATAGCAGTGCGTCTTGTTACTGCTCAACCAAAGGGGTTTGTTCTGCTCCATATCTTTAATTCATGGGCAAAATTAGCCCATTGTTGTTGCAGGGAGAATAAGTAGATTTTTACATGAAAAACAACTACACATGGTTACAATGTTTGAAAATCTTCAGCACCAGCATGTGTTCAATACTGTTTGTGTCTGTTATGTTTTCATTATTGATGAAGCAGATTTCCGCATCGACACTGAGGGAGTCTGATCAACACGGATTCAACCACTGGCATCATTCTTAGAGTTACAATGCATTCAAGTTGTTATATTTCTAAGATCTCTTAGAAATGTATTTATTTCAGCTTTAAAAAGTATTGAATTTGTTGTAGGATCATTTAAAATGACACACTTGTATGAGTGTGTAAGCCTGTGTGTAGCCTATGCTTATACTTGAAACTCTATTTGTGCACATTAGCCATCATCAGACAGCCTGTCGAAAAATGTATAGAGAGGATTTGAAGAGAAGGAGCACTTTGACAAATCACTCAAATATAAACATTCAACATTTTTTAAAGGCACAGCACATCCACACAGGGGAATTCAAGTTGTATGCTGTACATGAATTACAGTGGATGAGGTCAATGTATTTAAGGCAAAAATAATGATTAAAGATGTGGGGCAGTCACTCAATGCAGAAGTCAAGCTCAACCGACACCTAGTTTTATTGAATTAACTCAAACACCACTTGTGAAGCTAAATCTTCAATAGAAAGCTGTAGTACTGCGGTTTTGTTCACCTCTAGTGGGTCAGAGAGACATTTCACTAATCACTGGTTAGTGCTCATCCTTGGAAAAGTTTCTCTTTTTCAGTAAAAAAATACACATTTAAAGTATTTTTGTCAGCTTCGTAACTTGGTTGAGTATGTTTTCAAGTGCTGCAACAGCATTCATGGCTTCATTCTTCTTTTCAGTCACATACTGTCACACTCTTCTGTCAAATCCTGTCAATGGAAGCATTCAGTTAAAACAGCCACAGGAAGTCTGAGTGTTGAAACCACTCACTTGCTTTAGGGTTTAGTTTCATCCAACACAACATTCTGAGATAGTGTGTGTCATCTTAGCCTCTACAAATAACTCCCTCTAGTATGTTTTGGTAGTAAAGAAAGGGTCTCATCTTTGTTAAGAATTTATTCTTGTGGGCAACGAGACATCTTACATGAGCTTTGCAGTCGCTACATGCAGATCTAAAAAGGCTGATACACTTGTACCATGCAGCATGTGTGGGACATGAGCTTTAAAGCAGACTGCAGAGAGTAATGTAGCAGAAAGTACCTGTCTGTGGTACCTGTAGCTTTCCATGCACATGCAGGTTGGGGAGTATGATTGAGGGCCTTAGACATTCCTGACCAATCCAAGAGTCAGAGATAATAAAAGCTAAGCAACATTTAGGCTACAAGTAGTCCATATTCTAACACTCTTTTAAAGAAAGAGGCCATGTCAGAAATCAGTCGGAATTTTTATTCTAATTACAGTTTTCTCATATTCCTTTTTAAATTGAGTGCTTACATTTTTGTGGCTTCTATTAATGCACAATAACCTCCCCCTTAAAATAGACATAATTAAAATGAAAACATAGGGTCAATTGCATGTACATATTTCTTGTTAACACTGTCATAGGCAGAGACTCCCATCTGATTGATAAGAAAATGTCAGCTGATGCTACACTCTCACATGCTGATGCAGACTGACGAGATATTAGCTAGATGCTGACGAGTGCCCTTTAAAGGGAAATAATCAAACCAAATTGCACTGTGTTATCATCTCAGATCAAAGGGGTTGTCTCTAAGTCACCTTGGTCAGTGTGTATAGTGATGAGGAGATGGTGTTTTGAAATAGCTTTGAATCACTTCTTTTGTACAGAAAAATTCACAGAGAAGATGTGGATCATCGAAAGGGGACGATTAATCCCCTGCCATGCTGGATTTAATAAAAACTATGTAACGTAATACCCAAGCTCTTTTACTTGGTTCTGCTTTTTAATTTTATTTCCTATCTGGTATTTAGGGTGTAGGGTTCTCTGTGCGTGATGTGCAGGAGGGTTGAGAGGATGCAAGACAGCATACTGAGGCAGGAAAATACAGGAGTCTGCATTGTAACTGGAGTGTGTCATTTAATAATCTTTCTCCAGCTAGGAAGGAGTGCAGAAAGCTAAGGATGTCCAGGCTGACCATGTTTTATTCGGGTTGTAAACTGTAAACTGTGCTGTCACATTGAATGGGTTTTGCTGCCTATCCTTAAAAGTCACCATACGCCGCTGGTTTACAACAAGGACTGAGGCTGTTTTTCCTGCTCTGTGCTGCCAGAACCGGCCATCTTCACATCCAGGCTGGTTTGACCCTCCGTCAGGTGTTTATAGAGACATCACTTCATTAGCTGTGGATGATGCCGGACACACATAAGGGCCCACCATCTGCTCCCTGAGCCTCGCCAAGGTTAAATATTCTCTTGGCGAGATGGAGAGGAAGGCGACAGTGAAATGTGTAAGCAACAATGGATGGAAAAGGTTGAGTTAGTGAGAAGTAATGGAGGGAAAAAAAAACAGGCAATATTTCACATGCCCTTTAATGGACTGAGGGCTACTAAATAATGAAGACGGTCTTGGTAAAGAACGAGAAGCATTATCGTTGTTGTAACCACTTACTGGAAGAGAAGTTAGGAAGTACGAAAGAGTGATTTTGATTTTCACACAAATGTGACGCATAAATACAAATAAGTGGAAGCCATTGTGTGTTTTGTGTTTGCATAAACGAGTATGTTTGCAGACTAGCTGTTGCTAAGACAACTGCCTCAGCAGTACCTTGTTTTTCTATTTCATTATTTCATTAAAGGTTATTACTCAGTCAAGTAATTAGAATGCATTAAAAATAATGGCATTAATTTATCTGTTAAAGCATTCATGTTGTTTAATGCATCAGGATGTCATGACATCTACCTTGATCTAAAAAGCTGTTTGGCCTCATTTCACGCCAACATTATGGAATAAACAAAGCATTAGGGCCAACAGGTACGGCCCCGCTGGAAGTCAGTAATTGCTGCAGAGATTCTCTGCACGTCAAATGCTAACCCCGACACCCGGGTCACCTCAGAGATGAGGGGATTGGCTTATTCGGCTAATTACCCTGGCAGATACAGATGAGTTCTTCCATTAGCAGGGTCACCCTTTCTCCCCTGGAGTCCCACTGCAAAAATGCAATTAGAAAAAGCTCTGAAATCAAATTCTGTATATCTTCAGTCTGACATTTGTTAGTTTGGAGGATGTGCTGAAATAATGGCACTGATAGGGTAAATGGTGTGGGAGGGGGGCTGAGCTGTTATTTTATATTCCTGAAATATATACGGCCTGTAAAAAAGGTGCTTTCAAAACAGTTGCGTCTGAGAAGTGCTCTGGGGGAGAAAAAGACATCTCTCCTCCTCTGAGGAGCCAAGTGCAGCACCTCATCCATCTTGTTCATTGCCATGTGAATGTTCCTGCTAACCGAACACCTTTGTGCAGACTGAGCCGTCAAGATACTTTCATCCTGCTCTGAATGGGCAGGATCACATATTCAAGGCCATTATGCTTTAGGGGTGAGAGAGATCAAACATGAAATTACTGTAAGGTTGATTTAGGGCCATTTAACTGTCTCACAAAGGATTTTTCTCTCTTGAGATGGAACAATTTTGTGGGACCTCTACTGTGTGATGCATTATAATGTCTGAATTTCAACTGTCATCTCAGCCCTCATTAGGAAGACTTCCATGGCAACAGTCTAGTCGTGCTCTGGTAAATGTGTGTATACAGTATGTGTAAGCTTGTGTGTGTGTGTGTGAGAAGGAGACAGACCGTCTCTCTCTGTTTGCGTGAATGTGTGTGTGTGTGTGTATTTGTATGCTTATGGACTTGTGTGTTTGTGAGTATGAGGTAAAGGGCGCAGAGGTAATCTGCTGATCTCCTGAACCATATCAATTTACATGAAAACCAATTACAGCTGAGGCTGAGGGAAGTGTCGCGTTCCAGAGCAAAAAACAAAAGAGATGCAGAGGAACGTGTCACAATGAAACGGTGGCAGAACTGAATGGATGAGTGCTGAGATGCAGCGCAGTGGATCATCTGAGGGGCCTGTGTGCTTTGATAAGACTTAACAGTTTCCTTTTAGACGAGCCACAGCTTCTGCATGTGAAGACCTTCCCCTGCTGGGAGAGATCACGGCTTGAAATTTAAACCTCAGACTGTTGGTATCTTTATCTCCTTCATGATAACTCAAATGCAAATGAGTAGCAGTTACACACCTACTTTCTCTTTTTCGTCTGTTGCGACAAAGAATGCACAGCTGTCCATTTTTAATGAGTGTTTTTTTTTATTAAATGACTGAAAACAATGTTCTTTGGGAGCACAGCCTTCTACCTCTGGTGCAAGAAATGGCAATTCAAACTGACTCATTTCATAACAAATGTGCTTTTTTTTCCATAAAATCTTTTCAACAAGAGGCACCGGGGAGGCATTTTCATGCGGCTCTTGAACATGTAAAAGCACCTTTTATCCTTACACCTTAAGAGATTTTCTCACACAGTCAGTTATTTCATAATTTAATTCTCACTCTCAACATAAACACACACTCACTAAAACAAAGCCAGACAGCGGGGGGAGCAGCCTCCTTTTAAACAGCTCGTCTGTAGAAAGGAAACCTCCCTGTTTGGCATGATGTTCCCCCAGCAGGAAGGTGGGTGGAGTGGGCTGAGGTTTAGAGCGGTGGGGTTCAGGTGAGGGGGCAGAGAGGAGGAAATGAGTGGAGACAGGCGGTGCTCTCTGCGGTGAGCCTGTGACACCGCCTGGCCGCCTGTCAGGCCCGGTTTGCCGCCTGTCAGGCAGCAGCCTGGGATGGGACAGGCAGGCAGGCGGGAGGCTCAAACATGAGGGAGGCGGCAGGGGAGGGTGAGGAGGATGTATGGGAGACAGATGAACTGGTGTATGCAGATCTTTGTCAGGTCAGGAAGACGCTATTATTGGGACTTCAAAGGGAACATGATTTGTGCACAAAACGTAGCAGCTGGTGTGGCGACTGTTCGTGACAGGTGAGTGGAAGAATATTCATAATTCATCAGCTTACAATATTTTACTGGAATTAGTACAGAATGTTTTTGATCTGAACAGCAAATAAAACATGTATGAGCTCTGACCTCTAACAAGTGATAAATAGGCGTCATCATAACCACCATTAATATCACATATGTACATACCTAATAGGGTTTTAGTCTTTAAAAAAACATGGTCATTAGGATGCTGTTTGGTGAAACTTGCTACGATTTACACAGTAATTCAAAGGCAAAGCAGACATAAAAAATGATAAAACCATTTTTTTAAAATAATCTAAGCAATTTTTTATTTTACTGCATATTTCAACTTCAGTGTTAAAGTGTTAAATAAAGACGAATAGTACAAAAGCTGAAACTAACTATTATTTTAATCAACTATTATGCCGCTTAGTTTAAGATAAAGTGATTAATCTTTTGACCCATTAAGCTGAAGAAAATAATAAATCCAAGATGACATTTTTACTTCATGTCTTGTCTGAACAACATAATAATTAATTAAATATGATTTACACCAAAGACAGGCAAGAAGTTATTACATATGAGTTCTAAAAACTGCCTGTGAATTTTCTGTTTAAAGTTGAAACCAAATCAATCAAATAATAATTTTAGATCTAAAATGAGTAAGTCAGTACATTTAGAAAACAGCTTAAAATAAAATAAATGGTATGACAGTGATACAGATAATTCATGGGCAGACTTCACACGTGATGAGCTTGTCAAGTGTCATCAAGTCAAATGTTGCAAACAAAAAGAAAGGTTTTCTTCCTGAGCCAAGTGAGTTTAGTTCTGCTACCAATGTCCCTCTGAGTGCCCTGTTAGAGCAAAATGCATTTTCAGATACCTCAACCGGTGCCTAGAGGGTCAAAAATGAGTTTAATATCAGAGAAAACCCCTTAGAACAGTAATATATTTACATGAAATTAAAGGAGTTTTCCCGCATTGATTGTGGCAAATAAAATCTCTGTTTTATAGTAAATAAAACCTGTAAACGATCAGGGTACAAAAACACTTTCTTAAAAGCACTTTTATCTCTCCTAGTACCTTATCATATACTTTATGTTATATCCTCCATGTGCAGGCAGAAAAAATATGTTTAGGCAGATTTTTTAAAAAAAGCCTGCCATGTGTTTGAATGAACTGCAGCAGTGTGATTCCAGTTCTCCTTTTGGTTCAGGGTCGATACATTCACTCGCTGTCATAACCATCCCATCCGGTCACCAGGGGGAGAGATGGTGTGAAAATCTGACATGTTGTATTCTGTTTGAGGATTGCATTAATCCTCCAGTCATCCTCAAGCCAGACTTCTCCACATACAGAGGATAAATATTGAACAGTCGAGCAAAACACAGCAGGGAAGAGGGCACGTACACACGCGAGCAGGATGCACATAGAAACAGATAGAGAAAAGACCAAACTTGTCACACATCAGCGGACATGCGCGCACACTCCTCACACACTTGTTCCATGGATGAAAGCTGATATCAGGCCCTGTTTGCAGCAAGGTGAGGTAGGGGACATACTGTCGGAGTTCTTTAACACCACAAACCTGACAACACCACGGGCTGAGAGGGTAGACAGCTTCTCCCCATACATGCTCCAGCTCTCCTTCAACCTTTCTTACACACAACACACACACACATGCACACACACACACAGAAAGAATCCCTGACCTCTGTGGTGAGAAATGGAGGGCTGGGGAGGGAGGTGGGGGTGTGAAGTAAAGCGAGAGAGCTGTCAGAAGAATGCATCCAACACACACTTGACAGGATGGAAGTTCAGATGCTCGCCCTCATCATGCAGGCAAAGCACAAGGGGTGTACGACTCAATTCAAGCAATTCAGCAAGCAGAGCACAAATCAAGGCCCATTCTCCGTTTGTCTGCTGCGTGAACTCACACTACTGCTAAATCTGTAAACATGATCATCTCATCTGCTGTTATAACAGGTTTTAAGTCTGATTCTGGAAAAAGAAAAAAACGCGCTCTCAAAAGCAACTTCTTGTAAATACTTGGCTGTGGGGTTCGTTTGTGCATTAATGTTGAAGACATGCTCAACTGCAGCGATACACTGCTTATTCATGACTAATGGTGTCCAATCAGATTTGTTGCACGGTAGCATCTCACCACCCAGGGGTGTCTATGGAAATCATTTTCATATGATGAAATTGATACCCACTCTCTTCTCCGCCCGCCTCTCTCTGTACTTCTGACCTAATCACAAGTACACAAGATGAATATGGGCTGGTCATGTGATTAGGCCTTGATCAAGTTTACGCCGTCTCTTTCCGCATTGCAAAAGATTGCTAATCGGCAGTGAGTTATGGCAATAATAACCAAGCTTCCTTATAATAAGGTAATCAATTCAATCCACTGTCAATTGGCCCAGATTAATGCTCCGTCTTTGTTCCCCACAGGGGGTCATAATTGAAGGTTTCTGCGACTATTGACTTATGTTGAGTAAACATCTGTTCTTTAATATTCTTTGTTGAGTGCATCCATTAATTATAATTGTGCTCAATTAACAAAGAGCACATTCAGAGAAGTATATGGGGATTCAGTTTGTTCTCTGATGAATGAGGTGCCAACATTGCCCTCGACATCAATCGCAATTACTTTGTATTTCCGACTGCACCGACTTCCCACCAGCCATCTTAATATTCTTTCTTTTTGAATGCAGCACAAACTCTCTGAAGCAAGTGAACTTTGATTCTCCAAAGGATGAAAGTTTATTACCAAAACAATCACACAAACCACCTTTGCACAACAGATGCCCTCTGTTAAGCCTAAAGGAAACTCTGGCTGTTGGATTTCCGTCGAACACCCACACACTTGGCCTTCTCTCCATGGAAATGACCCTTCAGAGACCCTCTGTGCTTCTATGGGAAAGAGTTGGAAAGGAAATGTAAAAGAGAGAAAGAAGAGAGATCAGAGCTTCTCTCTTTCCCTTCAGAGTAACACATCTCTTTCTAAGGGGAAGAAATCAGAGTGTAGGGTCAAGCAAGGATATTGTACTGGGCTTCAGACAAGTCTGAATTTCAGGATATCTATGCTGCCATGAAACCACCAAATTAAATTCAGTGCAATTGAATCTTTTTTTTCCTCTGCTCTGAAACTCCCCCTCTTTCAAAGCAGGCAGAGAGGAAAAATCAATGGTGTAGTATGTATTGATATTAATGTTCGGCATTATGCGTCTAAATGAAATCATAGCAGCAGAGAGGAGCATAAGGCCTTTATTAACAACATGTGCTGAAATCAAATTACCATCTAGTTCTGCCTCTCAGGTGGCCTCCCTTCAGGTAAACCCAACTGCTGCTGCACTGTATTGTTTACCTCCCTAGCAACTCAGCTTTTCAGGAAACAGGGGCCAGCTGCATTTAACTTAGCAGGTGGAAAATATTTCTGGATATTTCATTCATCCAGGTCCTTCTGGCTCTCTGTTCATAGTAACCATAACCCTAACCCATAATGCAAAGCTGTGAGTGGTGGGCATGAGGTCAACTAAATGAGGTACGGAGCTAAACATCCCAGCGTCTGTACTCTTTCATACATAACCCCCTCCTGGTTGCACTGATACAGTTAGCTGTAAAGCAGCAGCCACAGTGTGACCACAATGCAGAGTCAATAGATCCATTTACTAAATACAAAGTGTCTCTGTCTCATATTACCTTCAAATGTTGTCTGATGTAACATGCACAACTTTATCAGATAATATCAAGTATCTTTTAACAGAAGAGGAATGCCTTTTTCAAAACTGTTCATCTGCTCCTCAGCTACTTTTAACTTGTCTACCGTTATAGTTTATGCCTTTACTAGTTTGCTATTAATATGACCTTTAAGTCTTGGGGAGGGGGCTCCCCAAGGAGCACCTCTAAAGATGACAAGCTGCAGCTGTCTGGAAGAAGGAAAAGCACCACCTGTCATCTGGCCGCAGTGTGATGATGAAGGAGCAAAACCAAGGCAGCTTCCAGAGACGATCCCTGACCACATCTGGCTACATTTCTGAAACCAAAATCTAGAGCGACACATGATGACAACTTTGTGTGATTCCAGAGATCTCCACCTGCAAGAAAATCTTCCTCTGACCTCTATAAAAAACAAGAGTGCAAGCTGCACACACTGCAGGTGAGAATGTGATAAGTCGGCAAATGTTGGTTTTGTTCATATTTAATGTTAACGTGAATGTTTGATGATATGAAAATGAGTTTAATTTATGTCATGGGAATATCTGTTGGACTTCTAAATTAAAAATGCGAAATTAACAATAAGTAATAAATGAAACATAATAAAATTAAAAGTTACTTGTACCTGGAGTTATTTATGAACCAGTTACCTTCAAATTAGTAGAGTAGAGTTGGTTTCTCCGGTGGTTATTTGCACTTATACTGGAGTAATAGTTTTGAGGATTCATTGTATATTTAGAAGTACAGATTTTCAGCAAATATCACAAAATAAAATTTTTGGAAAACACTTCAACAGCAAATGACTGTCAGATTATTACCAAAGTTGTCAGTTATACAGAAAGCCTGACAGAGTTGACAAAGTGCATCCTGTTAAACCAGATAAGAAAGAGGAAAATTTAACTATCTGGATTTAGACAAAAAACCAAGTGAGGGATGGAGATTCATTGACCACAAGAGACTTTATAACATGGGATGTTAAGTCTCAGTCGCACACTCAGGCTTGCTGCTACATGCTTTTCAATGAGCTGATATTTCAAGTTTGAAGTACTGATGGAACAGTAAATCTTCTCTAAAGAAACGGCACAGAGTAGTGCTCTATCAGCAGGTTTTATATGGGGCCATTTGTTTCAATCATGTTAACTAAGTTAATGTGGACTGTAGTATGTGAAGCAAAGTATGGATCCATAGAGCATCACATAAGCATGTTTAATGTGCTTTTATGTATTATTTTTTGTTGAATCAAAATGTTATTCAGCAAACTCTCACTTAAAGTTGATACATTTTATGCAACAGAATTAAGCTTATTTTAAAATTTTATTTTGCTTCATAGAGTTTCTTCTGCGATTTGTTTTCTTCGGGGATTCATTGAGGCTTGAAAATGGAGCTCATGTTAAAGGTCATGTTTGCCTGTCTGACAACTGTCACCATCAGACTCAGCGAAATCTGCCACCTGCTTTGATTTCTTCAGAAATCTTTGGTTCCTATCCAAGGTGCCTTTTCCACGTGACAGGAGGCATGTGACATATCTACCTGAAGGCACATCACTACATCGACAACATCTATTCACATTTTCAGCATTTAAAAAAAGAAATTTAAGACATTTATGCCCACTTTTAGCTAAAAGATTATTTAACACACTGATACACAAGTCAAAACATGGAATAATTAAGACCAACAGGTCAGTACAAATTCTGTCTATGATCAAAAGATTGGTAAACTAATGTATTAGTCAGTTAACAGAATATTAATGACAATTATCATGACTTCATTAAGCTTTTGAGTGATTTAACAAGGAGATGAAATGATTTGTGTCTTCTAATGTAAAACTTGTACACATTCATTGTAACTTCAGTACCTCCGAATTTTGGAATACTGGTCAGGCAATTCTTATGTTTTATTGATAATATGTAATCTTAATCTCTTATTTTAATAAAAAATTACCCCTTTTTAGAACTAAAATCATTATTTATTTTAATTATCAAACCCTCTAAGGAGCTATAAGTGGTGCATAACCACAAATGTTAAGATGGATCCATGTGATTGATGTAGTAGATGAAGAGGCCTCTTCATCGTCCCTCAGATGGCTGAAGGATAACAATGCAGGCATGGTAGATCGGTCTATTAGGCCTTCTTCAGACCAGTATTTGGTGCTCATGAAGCAGGGTTTTCAATATTCATATGGGATCTGAATAAAAGCATGAACTTGTCAGGCCTGGATGCATTTAAATATTGAGCAGCCTTCCATCATTTCTTTCCTGGGGCCAGCTCTTGAGATGAAAGCTAAGGGGGTGGAAGGGCCAGGCCCGGTCAAGCGATTCAAAAGTGCTGATATCTGCATCCCTTTGAAAATCAAATGCATTGTCTTTGTCATTGGGGGGCTCCATCTTTGATACGTCTTTCTTTTTGTCACCATGATGACCAGCCTTCTGCTGCTTTATGGGTAAAACAGCTCTAAGATTAATGTTAACTGACTATATTTGAACATCTATCTGATCCCGAGAGACAGATGCAAGACTGATAGAGACTCCTGCTGTGTTTCAACAGAGATTAGAGAGGAGGAAGCAAATCTCCTACTGTTTATGAACAAAATGAGTGACAGACATTGCACTAACTGGTGAAGACTGTGATGTTTGATTTACACTGCTGCTCCAAGCTGTCAAAAGCAATCACGTCAACAAAGACAGAAATGTGTCCACAATATAGATTCACTTAAAGGAGACTGAGACAACATCTTACTTACAGCCACTGCAACCGGAAACCACAAGGAAACTAGTTATACAACCACATGTAAACAATGACAAGATAAAATTATTACTTCCAGTAACCAAAGCACTATAAACCATTCAGAGGATGAATCATTCCCTGAATGAAGCATCCGCATTGATCATGTTTCACTTCTCTGTCTGAACATCACTGAAACCATTTTAACAGAAGCAGTTTTGGGTCCTGGTCAATTTCAGACTTACTCTGACACAAACAAATGGTACCCAGATCAAACAGTCTAAATGGATAAATTGATTTTCAATGGTATTGTTTTTTGACAAGATAAACATTTTTCAGCAAACAATGCAATGTTGTGTTTTAGAGTTTTTTTTAATATGCCATCATACTTTTGTTCATATCAGTTTAGTGTAACGATAATTTTACATTTACATGAAATGAACTTGAGAGGGATAATCAACGTGTTGTTCTAAAGAGTTGCTAAAAAAGGGCAATTTGTTGTTTAACTTGAATGACTTTAGTTTTTCAGATACTAAAACTAGTTGTATGAATAGTGAAAAAAAACGTTATAAGTAGTGGATAGAATAAACTTTTGAACCCACAATAGCTCGAGATGGAAGGAATCACCAAAGACAGTGGATCCAGACAGGTGCATACATTTCATGACATTTCATCTGTAGTCAGTAGCTGTTGAAATAATTCTCTCAAAACCATAAACATCAGCCTCAGGCTGGTCAGTTCAGCTTGTTTCAGTTTGTTATTTTGCCTAGACTTGGTGAAACTTAGACTTGCTGTTGTTGCTAAAAAAAACACAAGACAGGAGACTTCATCCCGCAAGCACATTGGACAAGTGTACAAAGTTCCATTGTAATCCATCCACTCTGACTTACACTCCTGCTTTCAATCTATTTTCCTTTGTTTAGGCCAAAGAACTCTCTCGTTAATAAGCATTATTTTTTGGTTGAAGCATCAACCCAAAATCATTTTTTTATGGTAACAAATTCCTCTTTGATTTAAGTTAGTTCACCTTCATAACAGCTGGAAATGAAACAATTGCAGCATAGCAGTGGGTTGTTGTTGGGATTCAAACAAGTCTAATTTCATTTGAGGAGGAACATTTAAAAACACTTTTTTCTAGCTGAGAACATGATTGACAATCTGGATGAGCACAAACACTGACAGGCCTTCTCTTACGCAAAAAAAGAAAAGAAAAAAGAATTACTCTGGGATGTTTAATCTTCTAACAAAACAACTGTCAGGGATTTTGGTGCCACATGTCGTTTATTTTGCCTATTAGACATAATTGATAATTAAATTGAGTCAGTGGTTTTAATTTTCATTAATCCACTAAAGAGAACTAAGAGAGCCACCCACAAAAAAGAACCGTCAAATTTAATTCTGTCACATAAGTTTACTGACTATAAATTTAAAACTATCATCACGTAAATGACTTTAAACAAAACAACACCATTACTGTCAGTGAAAGGTGTGCGACGTTATACAACCCAGTGACTGATTTTAAAATCAAAAACTAAAAGCACAATATCTAATGCAATCCATACCGTCATGTACACTGTCTGTGCAAACTGTTCTGTATAAAGGTCCGTGTGTTTGTGTGTTTGTAGGTGCAGAGTAAGCAAAAGGCAAGATGGCAGAATAAAAAATGGCTGCTGAAACCACATGGCTGGTGGGGGAGGTTGACAGAACACTGACAGTCCTGTTTGTGCTGATTCAAAACAACTAACCTTAACAATTAGCAGATAAAGTCATAAAGCTCAGTGAACACATTCAGTCACATCAGTGCAGCAGTGGGAGAAGTTGAACTGTCCTTTGTTCAGCGTTGCTGCGTAAGGAACCATTATGTTACCAGGTCCATGGAGGGAAAAGGTGTCCTTCCTGTGTGCTGCTCTGCTCTGTGAGGTTTCCTGACGGGATACAGACCACTCTTGTTCCCTTAGTTAGCAGTATCCTAATGCTAACTCTGCTTTGGGACTCTCATTGCTTGTAAAATGAGCTGGCAGACATTGTGTTAACGCTGTGCAGTGTGAGTTGTGAGTGCCGTGTAACAACCTGCACTGAGCAGCACTGCAGAGAAAAAGAGAGCACTTTTACCCCCAGGCCTCAGGGTTGTGAAAGAGCTGTTCACCCTTGAGCAGCAGGGTAGACAGAATGAGCATGGCAGAGGTGGGAATACATTGACCTGGTGACATCATCAGTCCTAGGGCAGAGTTCATGCATAAAGTGTGACACCTGGGGGACTCTGGGAAGTTAAATGTAATTCATCTGAGTTCCTGAGGATTCAGACTCAGGCCAGTTTTCACATTTAGCTGTGATTAGCAAGACCCCTCTTTTTCTAACCACACAGTGAGGTCCCAACGCAAGGTGTCCTGCTGCCAGAGCATCATTTTAGGGTTACCTGGAATACTAATGAGGACAAGGATCCAGCTCGTCAGAGTGACTCAGACCTTCCAAGGAGGCTGCTCCATAATCAGAGGGCTTGCCAGCAATCCTAACACACCATCTGGGATCTGGGTGCAATGATTTTCTTAATGACAACCTCGTCGTGGAAATGAAGAGGCTAACAGGGACAAGAAGCAGCATGTCTCCCTGCCAGGACACTGGTGCAGACGAGGTCTCACCAAGTATCAGTCCAGACCCGTCAGCTCCCATGAATAATGCTGGAGAGCTGCCTGTGGCCATTCTCATGGCAGGAGAGGGCAGTGAGGCACTGTGTGTGTGGATAAGGGCTTCTGTATGTGTGTGTGCATGCATGTAAGTGTGTGTACTGTAATGGCAGATGTGAGTGTGGTCTGCACATGTGTGTATGGAGTTAGGAGTTGTTAATTAGTGCCTCAGGTGACACCGGACTCTGAGGCATATTGTCAAAGCTGTGAATCCTCACCACAACTGACAAGACAGCCGTTATTCTCAGCTACCAGACTGGATATGTCACGGCTGACCATGCCGCCGGGATTGGTCACACACTGAGGAGACGCGTCTCTGTGCATCCCTGAGCGCAGCGTGGGTTGGCACTCACCGGGCCTGTTTCCTCTCTGGTGGTATATGCCGATGCCCACCATCAAAACAACTGGCAGCTCGTTCCCCCCGGCACTCCACCATGTTACACGAGCTTTGTCAAACCTCCTGCTCTTCAGACACACTGTCACTACTTAAGAGCTTTGCACCTGTCAGACACTTTAATGATGTTAATAATGAGATTTAGAGTAAGTTCACGTGAAGCGTGTTTGGTTGTGGTTTCCCAAATCGTCCATTAAAACTTAACAGCAAAAGAAAGACTGAATTTTCTTTTTTACTTGAACAGTGTAACTGCTTAGGTGGGACTTCAGGACCTTGAATGAATGAGGCCTCTTCTATGAATCATTAAGCAAGTTTCACGAATTGTGAGCATGTGTGGTTAGTGAAGTTCATTGAAAGTTGTTTAAGAAAGACTGTGTTTCTGACAGCTAATATGTTTGAGGCTGAATGTGTGTCCTTAACAATGCATGTATATGATATTATTAAGCTGGGTGCAGTCACAACATCTTGACATTAGTCTTTATTGTGATGCATTATCTTTAATTACTCATAATAGGATTTTTTCTAAAATTTCTTTC
>JAQNCA010000014.1:21850037-21878409 GCA_029783725.1 Acanthurus tractus
CAGAAAGTGCCTGACGTTACTCTTGGCATTCTTAGCACTTCTTCATGCATTTTGTCTGTAATGCAGGATAGAAATTGGAAAAAGATCATTTATGTAATCTGCACACTCAACAAGGAATATGTTTAAAGCAAAGGAATTAATCCTGTTAAATGCTTTAAAATCCAAAATGAAAAAACTGAGGCAGAATCTGGTGTTTTTGTTGTGCCAGGTCACACAACTGATAATTAGACTCTTTCTGCTTGTTAATGGTGCTTAGTCTTCTTTTGTGTTTTCTGTCTGTTTTTATTTGTGTTGCTGACTGTCTTTGCCAGGTATTTTCTTGAAAAAAGATTATGAATCTCATTGGGAATCTTATCTGTTCACCCTGAAGCCTGTTGGCATCATTTCTTTAGGAGCGATTGGCTATTATCATACTTAACAACCAACAATACTTATCAACATTTGGACAAACAAACTTTGATCTCCTCAAACAAAGCTGAAGAGAAATAAGTTCAAGAGGATAAAATGTGCTTTTTGAGGAGGAAACCAAAACCATAACCAGCACTCAACTGCGTTTGCTCCTTTAGGTCCATTACAACTAGGGAAAGGTTCATCAGCAATATAGAAATGAGAGAACCTGACATTTTCCAAATGTTTCTGCATCCATAAGCATCATTGGAAAGGTCTGTAATAATGCATATTTAATTATATTCCTCAAATCATGAAGGTCACTGCTAGTGAACTCATAGATCAATATGTCGGCACGACCTGGCGAGTTAATATGATCTTACCGCCACTGCTGAATTTCTCACTGATTGCTGAGAAATCTCTCCCTCCATCATTTGCTCTGAGTAAAATTATCAGAAACGTCTGCAGGAAAAGACACCTTTTCATCAAACTGGGATGCACCGCAAATGAAATTTTGATGAAGGTTGTTCATCAATATTGTGCATTTTTTTCCATCATTTACAAGATTTCTGAATTCATAGCTAGAGGTAGTGCACTTTACAGTAATGTGGATGCTTCACGAACACACTCCTGCTCTGCTCGCTGTAGACATCTTAAAGACAGATTGGAAAGTTCTTCTTCTGCAGCCTTACTTGCAGAAGGTGACTGCTAACTCTCAAGCATTTGCTCATTTTCTTGACTTCGAGCTATAAAATAATATGATTGTTCTGTTATGAAAGTTGGTAGCTGTCCCTCCCTTCAAGGCGATGATGTATTATTCCTGCACATACTGGCATGTGTTAGCTATAGACTATAGGCAAGATCAATACTGCAGCTAGCAGAGCTTGCATCCAAAGCATAAATCTCTGAGACGTCTGAGGAATAGAGCAGCAGCACTCTGACGGAGCGCTAACTCCCTCCTCATCGCCTGTGATGCTTGGACCCCCCCCCACTTTGGCCACACCTCCCGATCCCCCCCACCACCACCACCCACACACACACACCACTGTGATTACTCCTCCTACCACACCACCCCACTCTGACATGGAGTGAGAAACAGGATCTAGTGTGCTCTCCAAGGTCACCGTCACTGTCTCTCAGGCTCCTCCGATGACACGATACACCTCAGACTGCCTCAGAGAGTTAAATGAATCTTCAAGTGCAGACGTACAAGGGAGCGATGTTCCAGACTTGACAATAAACAACATATCAGATGGTGAAAGAAGTCGAAGATATTGATAGCTCTGTCTGCTGGGGCTCGATGTCGGAGCTGCTGGGCAGGGGCTCGCCAGTTTTTTAGGCTACCAACAGCACAACGCGTGCTTCTATAAACCCAAAGTAAACTTTAGAGTTTTTATTGTCAACAATGTTCAGCGAGGCCTCGAGGTTGATCATCACCCAACCTCAAACTAAATTATGAACCAGCAAAGAGGGGAAAGCATCTGCTCCGAGAAAATGTTTAAAAGAACACCAAGGCAGGCTGCTTTCTATGAATATTTGATGCCTCAGTCCTTGAGTGCAAAGTGCAGCACCTTATTTAATGTCACTAATGGTGTTAACTCCTCATCTGCTGGTGTGAATGAGAGCTGCGTTCTCGCTTAATCTCACAAATCCATCTCTCAGTACTAAACAGTACAGTGGAGGCACAGTCTCTTTGTTAGCTTTCTCTGGTTATTACAGCGCTTTCAAAAAGCACATTTCTCAACTTTAGTTGGAGATGTTTCATTACCTGAGTACACTTTTTCCCCTTTTAATTAAAACATTTTGGTGCAGCGGCAGGTTGGAATGGCTCCTGAAAAGCAGAGGCATACGTCACAGGGAGGATTATGAGGATCTAACTCGGGAGAGAAAAAGGTGCTTAACTGTGGAATTGCAGCTGAAATGAGTTTTTAATCATGCAGTTAATGTTGGGGAAATGTGAAGCCCAGAGACAGTGCCGATTGCCTCCATGAAGGATAAGACACCATCAGAGAAGCCAAGTGGACAGATTACTTTTTTTCAGATTGCATCTTGGTAGAGACAATAGAATTAAGTGTGTCTTTGTAGATACTCTCACCTCCACTTCCTTCTCCAAGCTCATATAATTGGTATTTGAGGCATTTAATGTGCACAATAAATGCGTGAATAAAGTTTGCAAGTTAGCAACTTCAAACTTTGAGACCTGCTCGAGTTGCATCTTCACCTTTTGTAGAATATGAAAGGCAAAGGTCGCATGCACTCATTAGCCACAGCTAATCTTATTTTAGTCTTCAGCGCTTGCTTGGCTTCATTGCAACAAAAACTGACTCCCCCTTATTTTTCAGCCCTCACTGAAAGAGCAGGAGAGCTGAATGTGCTCCTGCTAATGAGATACTGGTTATCTCTGTAGCACACTGCCTCCCACCCTCGCCCAGCACTGCATTATTGTGCATCAGAGAGGAACTCTCAGTGTCATTAGTGTTGAAAGAGGGTAATGGAACAGAGCCTACCAAGTTTCATGAGGGGTTACAGTGACCCAGGAGGAGTGATGGGTCTGGACGGAGAGGTCTGTAATATGAGATCTGGTATGTAAAAAAACAGACGCTGGGGAAAAAATTGAGACATGTCGCGCCTGTCACTTCCTTACAAGTTGTTCTGGGGCTTCCTGCCCTGTTTTATCCATCTACCAAATGAATGGATCACGGAGAGCGATTATTCAAATTATCCCTCTTGTCATCGGCTTTGGAAAAGTTCTCAACCTGAGAAATTTTAAGGCTCATTTGCAACATAATGTGAGTGAAAGATTCAGGGTCCATCTCTCTCAGGAGCACGCCCGGCTTATGCATAAATGGATGATGAATGCGGCCACGATTAGAGATTCATCTTTCATCGTTGTGGCCAGAGACACCAAAGTTCCCGAGAGCAACAAGTCAAATGGCTTGTGTAATCTTTAGCATGGAGGGCTTGTTTCCTTTTAATTCAGGCGGAGAAAGCCAGAGACAGAGCGGCCACGGTGATTGTAATTCCCCAAAGCATTTCATTATTTCAGTCTGTGTGATAACATCTTTAATTCCATTTTAAATGGGTTTATATGTCCATCATAAAATACTCCCTTGTGGGTTTAATTATTGCTGTAAGATAAGAGATGCTATGGGAAGAGAGCATGGACAAAAAAAAAGGGAGAAAGTCATTTCTAAAGATGGAGACACAAATTATGGAGCTCGGTGTCTGATGGTGTCCTGGTTATTGCTTATCGCTTGTGACATCACTTCCTGTAGCTTTCATTCGTTCGGCTTTATCTTGTCATCTATTCAGCACAGACAATGGAACTGCAGCATCTGCTATGAGCCCGACACAAAGAGGCTTATTATGGCAAGATTAAGAGTAATCTGAATTTTTTTCCTGTTTCAGTGGGGCTTTTGACACAGTCACAACACTGAACATGTTACCAGCACGTCATTTAAACTGCTGCTTCGCTACCTGTAACACAGTAAACACGGTCACCTATTTGCTTTTTAACCATGTACTTCCACTTATGTTTTTAACCTGTTTTTCACTGCTTTTTCACCCAGAGAATACACACATGCATACACACACACACACACAAATCCACACATGACCAACAGCGGCTGTTCTGAAGCCTCTTTCTGTCTCTGAGGCGCTGTCACCTTCAGACCAGACGCTCGCTGGCTAAAAATTGCTTTGTCAACCATAAAATTACCTTTAATTCAAATTCACTTCAGCTACTTAGAATTTCTATTCCCCTTCAGTATTTCTGCGATAAATACGCTAAATTCAATACTTTTTCATCCTCTTCTCTGAAAAAAAGAAACAACCGGTGGTTTTGAAGCCTGAGGACGGTGTTGCGTGGCAAAAGGGGTAATCTCTTAATCTGTCTTTTTATCCGCCCATGATGTTCTTCTGAACTATTCTCTCTTGACTTGCAGTAACCTCCATCACTCCCACATGCTCTTTAATAGTTAGGTAAGCTCCGTTTAGCACTTCATCTGCTGCAGGAAATGATCACCTCTGAGAGCCGAGCCTGCCTGAAGAGACAGAACTGACACATACAGTCTTTTTTTTTCAACTTTGCCGCCAAACTGAGCTCCTGATCTAAGATTAGAAGACAAAGACGTCGGGGAGCACAGTTCTTACCCACAGTGACTTGCTCCTCCTCTCTGACGATCCTAATCAGCGCCTCCTCAAAGTTTAAACCACATGAAGATGTGAGGAGTACAAGACACTCACTCACTAGTACAAAGGCTCCACGGCTGAATAACAACAGAGGATATTCTGTCTGCACTTGCAAAAAGGTTTCAACTAGCAGCGAATATTCTCTGAAGTTTGAATTCCCCTGACTGTATTGATTAGGTGTCAGGTGAAGTCAACAATACTGAGGGAAGCTTTATTACTCCACTTAATGAATGATGTTTTATTAATGGCCATGTAATAAGATTACCTTTATCTCAATGAAAGCCATCAATCTTTGCACCCTGCTACGCAGCACTGTGAACACTAATTAAGCTCCGTATAGATCTTGCTCTTGAAACCTATGGAGGACCTACAGAGCTCTGCAACCTGCATGAACGCAAAGCAGTTCATTTAGTCATATCTCATTAAAGATTGAAAGAGTAATTAGCAAAAGATTTTATAGATGGATAAAGTTATCCGTCAATAGAACAGTTAGCAAATTACTTCTAAACCAATTAGAGAGTACATAAAAGGTTAAACTTGCTGTTTGTTCTTTAATTGTCTTTTGATTTACCAATTGATTTCACCTTGAAACTGAATTTATGGAATCTTTCACCATTAACATTGCACTTGAGAGCATTTTGAGTAGAAAATGCACAACAGGATGTGAAATGTGTTAATGTACCAGAAAAAACACGGGTGCCATTTTTCTCCTTTAATGTTGTAAATAAAAGACAGTGAATCTCAGATAAAAATTACACATTATAAATACTTCATTGCATTTCTCTGATCTGCTGTTCATTAATCAAATATCGTGCCATATCTGAATGCGCTTAACCGGCATTTGCTCCCAATATGTTCTGTTAAAACAGCATGTCAGTGTCACAAAGTGCAGTTCTGTTTTTTTAGGGACAAGAGTTGTGTGCATTTTATACCCCATGGGCTTCAGCAAAAGGGTTTAACTGACTTAAATTAAAATGTGATTTCATAATTTTACAGCAGCAATTTGATCTAAGTAAGTGGTGTGTGTCTCTACCAGGGGTGATGGATAAATTCCTCACCTGAGGTAGAAGGAGATTAATTTGTAACTCTCATTACATGCACGTGCAGTTCAACTCTGTGAGTGATTATGTAGGAAGTTTCCAGTTAATGACTTTTGTGGTATTTTATGTTTCAGGTGACTGAAAAATTGCAAGTCAGCACCGCCTGAGAAAGTGGAAGACGTCGACCTTTGTGCAGTCATCTGCTTCCCTCTCAAGGGCCCACTCAAGGAGGTCCGCGAGGACATGTCGGCTGATTTTTGAATGTGGCAGAGAGAGACTGACTGCACAAAGGATGATGTCGTCCTTTTCATAATCACACAGAGCTGAACTGAATGTGTATGTATGGAGAGCTGCATCACTCCTCTCCTCCCTGTGGCTTAAAACTTATCAATCACCCCGAGTAAAACACAGCGGTGCCTGTTATACCGGAAGGTTTACAGATTTGGGTCAATATAAACAATTTAGCTTGATCAAAACCCATGTGAACATAAAACCAGTACATGTGCTACACAGGATACATTACAGCACCTGCGCCTGCTCAAACACAATCATCTGTGTGATTTAGTTTACCACAAATACACTGAGCGGTTGCCCCTCTGCGACCTCTGACCTGCACATAAAAATTGACTGTCACAGATGTGTTTTCACAGATGTAGACGTTCAGAAAATATGCCCATATCTCCTCTGGGTATCAGGGGCCAGTCTTGGGTTGGTTAAAAGACTGGATTAAAGTGTTCAGCCGACACTTTGCTTACGGTTGTTTTCTGTGTCCGGTCTCCATGTAAAATCCATCTGAAGCAGTTAAAGCCCCTCCCCCCTCCCCTGCTTCATCTATCAGAGGCTCGACTCCGGGTCGGAGAGATTGATCTCTCCTTTACACGGGCCTGACACCCCCGAGCTCCAGCTAGGCTTGTTTAACAAACGCCATCCTCTCAGCCAATAAAAAGCACCTTTTTCACCCCTAAGGCATCTCACAGGGCGGCGCTCGGCGTATATATCAGCCATAACTTTTTTTAAAGGTGGGATTTATAGACCCCACAGTGGGGATATATGACAGACCAAGGTAAATTAATTATTCCAAAACAATTTGATATTTCTGATTATTAATTCTGGGACACGAGCTCGCTTAGAGCAGAAACTGCTTGTAAAGGTTGGATTTATCATGTTGACATTTTGCTACAGCCAGTGCTCCCTCTCTCTCTCTCTCTCTCTCTCTCTCTCTGTCTTTCATCGGTGCAGTTGTTCAAAGCTCTGTCCGACAGTTTTTTTTTTCCCCGCTGCACAAAGTGGCAGAACACAAATATGCCCTTTTCATCTGTCTTCTGCCTCTTTCGCAATGAGAAAGCTACGGATGTTTTAGTAAGAGATTACAGCGGGCACACAAACATATTGCTCGCACACACCGTCTGTTGACAAGCGTTCTCTCTACTGCTGTGCCATGCATGGCGGAGCACGCAAATGAAAGGTCAGGCCCATCAACATCCATCTCCCCCTCAAATGGCGGAGACACCAGCCTAATTCAGCTGTAGGAACAAACAACAAAGACGAGAGGAAGGAAGAACTCCAGTAGATGCATCAATCTGAAAGCATTAGAGAAGGTTAAGCCCTGCAGTTTGCTCGGCAAGCACTCACCGGCAGCTATGCACTGCCGCCTAAAATGCATGCAACCGAACAAAGGATAACGCTATCATTCAGGCTGAGGTTGCATTGACTGTGTGCAACACCACCTTCTGCTGTGAGCATTGTAGTAGTAACCTAATGGGAGTGTACACTGACCTGCTGAGCCATCAGAAATGAAGAGCTGAGCTCACCAAACCTCTGACATTGACTAAAAGCCAGGCCTGAGCTTCAGACCGAGCTTATGAGCCTCACAGATGTCAAACCAGCAGTTTGAAGCAAAACACAGGAAGCTCAGTATTGAGAGACCCACAGCTGCATCACTGTACGCACACATGCAGCCGCTGGGTCCCTGGCTCTCGCGCTTTATAGTTGCGCAGAGCTTTTAAAGTAATTTGGGCATTTCCAGGTTGAAAATCACAAAGCTCAGTTAAAAAGATATCCGGATAAAGTTTTTTGTTTGTGTTGCTGAATAACATTGTCTATTTTTTTTTCATTATAAATATCTGCCAAGATCCAAGTTTGTGTTCCCTGTTATTTTACAGAATGCCACAGTAACACTGAATTATAACAGTCACAACAGTTACAAACAGTAGACTTTTATTAAAAAAAAATTTCAAATCAGGAACACAGAGTTCTCCGCCTTAAAGTGAGAGACTGTTTTTCTTTTTGGAAGTGAGTTTTTATAAGAAACTTGTCAATAGTCACTGTGTTATCCACAGTGGATAGTGGTCAGAATGTCCCCTGTTCAAATAGGTAGGGAGTAGTGCTAACACGCAGGCAGAGCAATGCACTGCTGTTAACAGAGACAGCAGCAGCAGCAGCAAAAGAAAAAAAGTATTCAATTCGGATTCAGGTTCAGAATTTTTTTTGTACCCTTGGGTAAATTCAGTTTACAGTGAGTGAGTTCTCTCGTATTGTGGACACACAGAACAACACACGTGCTTAGGCTAAAGAACAAAGAGGACGGCCCCAAGATAAAAGAGGAACCTGAGAGGAACGCAAAAATAATTATTATCAGCTTAAATATAATTTTTTAGAAATATATTTTCACCACTTCACCTCTCAGTCAGACAGCCGTTTTCTTTTTCACAACAGTTTCACAACCTCAGAACTTCCATAGTCCTCCACACAGGCACTGCATTGGTCTAAAGGCCTACTATCTGGGTCAGACGTTCAACAATTTACTGATGAAACATCAATCAAGAATAAAAAAAGTGATTATGACCACAACAATGAAATGCTGTTCACTGTGGAGGTTAGTTGATACCTCTTTGGGAACCAGAGGATACAGAACAAAACCCAGAGAGAGAGAGAGAACAAATTCATGTGGAAACTGGAGGAAACATTTCTTCACAGGTTGTTTAGTAAGTTGTTTCATTTATTTTTTGGGCATTTAGCAGATGGTTGGGTACAGAAGTGCTCCTCAGCAAGCGTCTCTCTGACCCCTTTGGTGCTGGTCTAGACCAGCACGCTGGGTTGTAGAGAAAATGTAGTGCCAAAGTAGTGTCTGACATAAAAGGAAAGCACTGAGGAGACAGCATACACTTCAACTGATATGGATTATTTTTGGTGAACCTTATTTTAGGTGGAGAAAATATATTTCGTCCCTGTGCACAGCGGTCCATGCTGTGTCTTTGTGTCAGTACTCTCTGCTTATCCAAATTGGAGGCGTACAGATCACAATCTTCTGCAGGTAACACACTGATTATTGACAAGTATCTTAAAAAACCCAGCTAAAAAAAACCCCTGGAACCTGCGTTTAAGGCTCACTTGGATTTTTTTTTTACAACATTTTGTACAGAGTCTTATAGTATTTCACAAATTATCAGTACAGAGGGATATCAGGTCGGATCTGCTACAGCTGGAAGCGTTGGATATAAGTCAGACATCTTTTCGTGATCTTTAGTGTGAACAAAATACTAAAAATCATGTGCAGTTTTTGAACTTACAACAGGATCTGAAAGTCACTCACCTGCAAAAATCCAGTGGAGGGAACAACCACTAAGAGATAAAAAAAACAAGCATAAAAAGACCCAAAACAACCTGCAAAGAGAAGCAAACTGACTAAAAATGACACTCCTTGGTAGGCAGTGTAGGAGACTTTTCTGTGCCCTGGAGAACATTTTCTCCTGATCGGCCGATGGTTTGGTCACAGTGTTGCCCACACAGACACACTGCAACATGACAAGTGACCTTGAAAATGAATTTCAGCCTTTCCTTGGAGATCATTAAAGTAAGGCAAAAAAAACCCCAAAAACATACAATAGGCATTTCCCCAAGCTCTGAGTTTCATTACACTTTGGTTTACTTTTCTGATTTCTATTTTGACAGACTCTGTATGTGCCCTTGATGTGATGAGAGATGTGAATTTCTGCTCAGGACGTGCAGCATACAGCACTGTGCTGCCCTCTCAGACACACCGCCTCGTAGTCATAATTTACATCCCACTCGAAACATTTCTATCTGTCCTCTTTGCAGCTTGTTTTTCACATCCTCCCTTGCACATGAGCAGGCTAAAAGCACTGTCATTACTCCATCACGCTCTTAAAGCGGTGTATCTGACCCATTAGAGTGGGCTGGTGGGAGTATGGCTGTGAAATAATGATCACTAAGAATTCTATAAAAAGAAAACTGGTGCGAGCATTTGTTAGTCACAGTGGAGGAGCGATTAAGGCAGACTGATTGAAAGCGTCCCGTGTGAGCGGACGTGCCAGACTCAGGGAAAGTTTTGCGATCGGCGTAATGGGCCAAATATCTGCTCCGCTCGGCTCCTCTCTCTCCTCCACTCCACAACGCTCTGCTCAATTAATCCAGAGCGTCTAAATGACCCTCGAAGGTGACTCGCTAGATAAGTGCAATTACACTGGAAACAAGGGTGCTGCCAATTAGTCCTCAAGTCTCCCTCCATCTTTGCGGCGGAGGCTGAGCACGTCCCACCGGGTCGGCCTGTTTGTGACTTCATTAGCAGGCTTCTAAAAGGGGAAAATGAACGTCTGGCCTAGATCACACTTCTGTGCGCAGGGATCAACACTGCATAGGATGTGTTTGTCCTTAGTCGTTCAGGAATGACAGAAGAGGCACAGGAACGTGGCAGGAGGCAAAACCTCTGCTGTCCACACACATCAAGTGTTGTTTCTGCACAGTGGCAGCAGTTTACATGCTTTTATTATTGCAGGCAGAGGAACCCTGGGGGAGCCAAACCAATGTCTGAGTTCATAACCCTTAAAGAGTGATGATGATGATGATGATGATGATGATGATGATGATGATAGTGGTGGTGATGATGGTGATCATGATGATGCAACCAGTGACAGCAGAGAGGAGGTCTCACTCCTCATCCTTCCTCTTTCTCTCTAATGCCTCTTTACTCGTCTCTAATTGCTCCCCCATTGTTCCTTCCTGAGCAAATTGTTAATGAGAATTTCCTGCTATGTAGACGTCAGGGGCACAGTCACTTGTTGTCTGCCAGCGCAGAGTCTGTGAGTAATGGGTGTGACTAATGCTGCTTGGCAGCTTCCACTCTCGTCCCTCCCTGCCATCTGTCCCCTGCCACCCCTCTGGGTGCACCGGGGTGCTCTCAGCAGGTCTCAGTAATCATACACACACATACACACACGCTCAAGCAACTCCAGCCATTTTGAAAACATCCAAATATTTTATAAAATGTGTTTTCTAGATCTGAGTGGGTCACAAACTGTGCCTCTGCAACGTATGAGTCACCTTCTCAAGTTAGAGACAACAAATGACTATTTTCCTTTAATTTCACCGTGTCCACTACAACTTATCTGGTCTATAGAGTGAGTACATGAAAGAGCAAATTACTATGAAGAAATACTGGATCATGTTGTGTTTTTTTTATATTGCATCTAATACAAGATGAAGACACTGATATGATCTCTGCTGCGTCCTGTACCAAACAAGCATGTTCCTTTACATCTGCAGCATTTGATTCGTGGGCCGCAGCATCTCTGAAGAACTACAATTATTTTCTACTGGGGTATTGTGACACATTTGAACTTTATCAGAAAATTAAAGCACTTGCTATTTGGATTTTTTTAATATTTGAATTTTTGCTGTGCAGGACTGTAAAATAAAAAATTCGTCTCAGAAGAACAGGCCGCTTCCCGTCCTTGAGAACAACAAATAGACTAACCCCACTGATTACTAAAGACTCTCCTCTCTGTCTTGGAGAATACTCCTCCACAGAAAGTAATGAAACAATTTAACTAAATATTTGTTGGCAGTCCTGTTTAACTGACTTTCCGTCCGTGTAAAAATGCACCCTCCATGTAGTGATGCAATGGCAAATGAGATGTGTGAGTAAGTGTGGAGGATAAATGTATCCAGGATGTCAGTGCTGGCTTAAGATAGGAGAGAAGCAGCATGAATCTCATTACAAGGGCCCCTGGACCTGCCCCTGCAGCCAAGTGAATAACTCTGAGTGACTTTAAATTGGTATCCAATGAAGTAGGAATTGATCCTTGGCCCTGTTCTGCTTCTCTGAGGCGGTTTGGACTGTAATCTTCACAAGCTTCACAGCTTCGATGGACTTTTGGCATCTGTGTAGTTTCCATACAGCTGAGGACTTTTCAAACATCTGCAGAGGACAACATGTGCCTCGTTGGTGACTCTGAAGGTGTCAACCACGAGTGTTCATCACCTTTAAGTTGTTCTGAATGTTTATGGAGCAAATTACATTAAACTGTGAGACCAGAAGCTTTCAGTGTGTCGGCTTGTGATTGTGAGGGTTCATTTTAACCTCAATAATACATATTCATATAATCCCCAAGGTCGAGGTTTTTCACACTGCACCGTGGGCACTTAGGTAGCACAGGTACCACAGGGACTTCACTCTGCTCTGGGTTTGGTAAGGTGGGGGTGTTTTCCACTCTCTGAATAGCCAGAGGCATAGTCACTCTCATTCTGCCTGCCAGTCATGAAATGAAAGCAGCTTTGGCAGGGAGACTGTCACCACCCAAAAAAATAAAATTACCAGTTATTACCTCTCAGCCCTTCAATGCACTTTTTAGATGGAATAGCTCTCGCTTTATGCCGTGCAAAAATAAGTCCCTTTGAGCCTAATAACATAAAAGAGTGAATTTGATTTTTGGGCAGTATTATGCATTGAACATGATTGTTGGTGCAGGTGTTATGGTAATGTGTAAAATATTAAATGTACTACAGTTTGTAATGATTAGGTTTCTACAGTACTTGCATACTTCATTCGATGTCATTTCGCAGAATGATAAGTAGTTAATTATTTAAAGCCAGTCATCTAACCACCAGCATGAACAACAGCTGCTAGAGCCTGTCAGTTTAAACAAACAAGGTCCACCCTATTGGATTTCAATAGGGTATTGATATCAGGTGGACATTCTGTTGAACCGTATTGAATGTAGTCACCAAACTGTGTCATCCCATGAAGCATTGCAGCCAGCCAGATGCAAAAAAGCTTACAAGTCCACCTCAAATACAAAAAGGAGAGGTTTTTTATGTGAATAGAGGAATATGTGTTCATGCCTTGACATTATGTTGAACCTGAAGACTCAAAAACATTTAAACATCCTTCAGTCTCACTGAACTTCTCACTCGCAGTGAAATACAGTACAGAGACGGCTTTTATGCTCCACTTTTTGAGCCATACACAGACTCTGCCATGCATCAAGAAATGGATTTGCTGTGGATATTTTCAGGGTCACTCTGTCGGTCTATAATCTCATTTGGAGTGAATGAAATAAACATATCCGTGGGAATTGGACACGGTTAATTCTGAAGGGTGCAAATTGATTTTCTGTAGCGCTGAGTATGGAGAGCAGTTGTACAGCGAGAAGACACTCCAGTGATGAAAAACCTCTATTTGGTTTTTTTTCTTATCATGCAGCTTACATTAGAGAATGTGGGAAGTAGCTATTAAATGCAGTGGATGAATGCTCACTTTTCTTTTTTACAAGCGATGACTAAAATTTAGAAATTCGTCATTACACTTCAAAGTAACGATGGAGTGTTTATTTTACTGCTGATCTTGACTCCAACCTTGCATCGAAGCATTAAAAATGTCAATAAAGCACATCGTGTTCTCTTTTTCTGTAAAGGACATCTGATTTTTATAGTCACTTTTGAGAATGTCCTGAGGCCAAATCAATGAGACCAATTCAAATATTCTGTTGCTGGAAAGTCTAAACACTAAAAGCAAAATTCTGATGAATGACTCTGGGATTTGCAGCATCAGAATATGCTTTGTGGGATATTTTTAAAGGAATGCCTCTCATGTTCAGTCTCGACAACCTGCCATTGAAACCCCCGGCGTCATATCTTGGGAACAGCAAGCATTCTGTTAATTTCACATCTCTCGCCGTGTTTCAAACTTATCAGCCATTATTAGAACCATCGAAGTGAGGCTGCTATGGCAACTGTCTGTTCTGTGGAAATCCACCTCTCACGTCAGCAGGGCAATGGCTTTCATGCTGCTTTACCTTCTGCATAACATGCACAATCAATCAATCAATCACTCTATCCATCCGTTCAACCATTCAGCCATCTATCCTTCTAACGCCTCCCATTCATCTTTTTTAGCTTCACCACCTCTTAATAAAACTGTCTATGAATAGTTTTATGTACACATTAAGCTTTCATAGTCTGCCGATTATGAAGTTGAAAAAACACAAACGACAAGTTTATGACTTTATAATCTCTGCACACACGATCCTGCAGAGCGGAGCTTAGGCTGCTTCCTAAGTTGCTGGAATCAATAGTAATTCAGCGGAAGCCAGAGGGAAGAGAGTTAATTATCTCGAGGTTCTCAGGTATAATTTAACAGATGTGTTTTTGAAATTGGTCACCTCACCATTGCAATGCCAGTGGTAATATCCTCCCACACAGGCATGTCTGCAATGCAGAATCCAGGAGAGAGAAAGAGAGAGAGGGAAGAGAGAGAGAGAGATGGACCTACTGTACAGTCTGTATGAAACACAATTCAGCTGCATCACACAACAGTCCACCCCAGAGACTGCTGCAAAGGCAATTAACCTTTGACCTCCCAGAACCACTAGCCGTACGCTGCCTTTGACTAGCCAACTTTTAACCTTACAGGACCTTGATTCGCAGCAGTTTGAGCCTGTTTTGAATTGCGTTAGTTCAGCTCTGTCATACATCATTCATACCCTGGGCGTGCTTTGGTGGATCCCCTGTGGTCTCAGCACCACCACAGTCCTCGTCTGCATGGGGCCCTCCAGCCACAGGCTGCGTCTGGTGATAAGAAGATGGCAGGGCTGGCCCTGAAGAGTGGCATCTTCCCTCCATCACTTCTCTCATTTCATTTCCCTGCTTTAAAGAGGAGACATCAGGATGCGCTGGCCTCAGGCTGCTACCTCCACTCTGCCTCCATGATTCACTCTCTTCTCAGGCCACTCTCTCTCTCTCTCTCTCTCTCTGTCTCTCTCTCTTTCTAAGTCTGTCTGTATGCGTGTGTCTCTCTCTCTCTCTTTCTCTCTGTCTCTCTCCCTTTTCTTTGTTCTCAAAAATAAACATAGTTACTCTCTTCGGCACAAAGGACGATGACTGCTCAGAATTCTCCAGGTTTTTTATGAACAAATAAAATCTGTCCCCCACTCAAATACTCACAACACATATGAGTCATGGGCCACTAATGAAAACCCAATCAATAAGGCTGCCCACAGGTTACACAGTAGTAAAGACACAATCAAAGCAGCCACTTTCATTTTGAAGATGTTTGAGTTTGCTCTAGATTCTTTTTTACATGTAATGTGCATGTAATTTTAAAGTTTTGCCTGTTGTATCTCAACTTTGGTCCATGAAAAAAAAATACAAATTGTACAGAATTGTCAGACAGCATTCAAATTTTCCCATTCATATAATGAAAAGAAAGACTACTTATGACAAAAATTTTACAGATAAAAGAGCATTCAGTGGACTTTTATTTTTTATCAGAACTAGTTTCGCATGACCTCACGATTTGCACCCACTCACAGTCTGTCAGCAGCCAGTCACTGCAGCGACTGTCGGTGCTTGACCTCGCAAATTTAACCTTTTCATTTATCCAATCATCTTTGTACAAATAGGTAAAGACAGCAAGGTAACAGCAACGGGTTTTTATGCCAAATTTGGTTTTACTTTGTGAAGTTAGTAAAGTGAGATTATAATTATCATATCATCAGGAATTAAAGCTGCTTTTATCAACAACCTTGGCCTCCTTGTAACAAAGTGCTGCTTGTTTAAGGAAAATATTTTTTTAACAACGATTATTTTAGTTTATATTGATAGCAGTGCTTTCAACACAAATACTCACTGACTTTGGAAACTCTTAGCATGACACACTCACACATGGAACACACACACAAAAGTCATCTGTAAAAATAAAAACGATTAAACGTTAAAAAAGATTTTATCTAATTCTGTCCCCTTCAGCTCTGCAGAGCCTTTTAGTGACTTGCAGCTTGTTGTTTTGGTGTAAAGCTGTAACTTACAAGTTTCAGTTCACTCTCAACACTCTCGCTAACCTCATTTCTACACAGAGGTTGTAATTTTACTTAAATTACTGTCACTGCCTAGCTAACATATAAGCAATCAGCCCCTGAACACAACAGAGCATTTAGCAGTTAGACACATATTTCCAGAAGGAATTGCTAGAGATAAAAGACAAAACTAAAAGACAGTTATTAGATTTACACTCACAGTATGTCCATCACTCCACATCGATGTAAAAATTGCTCCGTATTTGTTCAATTTGTAAATTAGCAACATGCTAAGATGTTACCGTCAACTTTATGAGGTGATAATAACCTACCATAAAGTTTTGACTCCCCCAAGTGGCCAAAAAAGTAATGCAGGTAAGTAGAGGACGAGCATTTCCATGAGACTCAGGAGACTTTCAACTCTTTCCATGTTGGATTTAGAATGTAATTACTCCTTTCATGACAAAGATCCAAAGCTCTCCTCTCTAAACTCACCCTGTCACTCTGTGCTCCATGCCACCTCCACACATTAGTGAAAGCTGCCAGCTGCCTTACCATATGCCTTTGCCTTCCCTCCAAATAGAAACGATGCAGAATTACTCTCTAGCTGAGTGTGTCACTGTGTTTACCTAGAGGGCTTTTTTTAATTTAAAAGTGAAGCAGCTCCAGCATCTTCCTCACTTTATACACGTCACCTTTCTAAAGTGCTCATTCCTCCTCATGGTTTCTGCATTCTTTCTATTTGAAGCCTCTCTTAGATTTGTCTACTTTTGGAGGGGTTTTTTTGCCATTGAAACCCATGCAAAGCATAATAGTGCTTTGTCTGCTATTCCTCTTATTTAGACGCACTCAAGCCAGCATATGCAGCAGGGTATCAGACTTCCAACATGTAACATAATGCATGCGCATGTAGCCTACGGAGGAGTTTCCCTTCCTTCCCAAAAACCACAGTCTGCCTCCACTTCTGCTGCTTTCACCGTCCACAGGATCAAGTGACACTGATAAAAGCTTTTAGGGAAGGGCCAGGGAGGTTTGGGCTGAGAGGCCCGAGTCCTGATGGAAAACATGCCCAGTGTGCATTCAGCTGTTTGATACATTAAAACATTAAAACACGTTAAAAAAAAAAGGTGCTACAGAAAGCTTTAAAATACATTAAACAATATTAGAACTATTCTATACAAACATTAGTTTATGTGTCAGTAAATCGTTTTTGTGAGGACTTGAGCCCCAACTGAAAATTTAAATGAGGTTGTTTATATTGTCATAATTATTGATAATGTACATCTGAAATGTGTTGGTGAAAATGATGTAAATCAGGAGTGTCTTCTTCAGCTTTCATGTTCAGCTTTGCTCGTTTACTCGGTTTTGCTTTGATCATCTTCGGTCCGTGGAAGATACTTTCATACTCCGTAATACTCATTAGTATTTTGGCCCAATTAATTCCCAGTGACCTCAACAACTTGTGCAGTGAAGCGGCATGACATATGGTGTCAAGCACAGTTATTTAATTATTTGTATGTGTTTTTCATGTGTCAGCCACGAGGGACCTTTTAATAGCAGAGCTCTGTTCATTGATTTTTACTCTGCTTCTTTTATCCCGTCCAATCTAACGCTGCAGGGTAAGACTGTCTGAGCGGGGAAACACATAACAGACGTTCCTGTTGTGCTTGTATATGTAGCCTACATGTGTGAGCATACGTGTTAAGCCCAGTGTAATTATCAGAGGCTTCTCGTGTATTTGTTGCCTCCCTCTGTTAATTGCGGTTACAAAACAAATTAAATGGAATCCACAAGATGCATTCAGTGTATGCTACATCCTGACAAAACACACAACCACAAACAGCAGAATAAAAAAAGCTCTTCTCTATGTGAGCTAACGTTTCTTTTTTTTTTCTTTTTCCTTCGTCTCTCCTTCACTTGGTTCCTAATAAGGGTGATCAGAGCTGAATGGCCTAACAGCCTGACCCTCATTATAACCAAAAGTAATAAGGATAAGACACCAGTGAACCAGGCTTCATTAGCCCTATAGCTGTAAAACTCGTCGGAACACATCACCCTGGACGTCTTCTGCTGCTTACGAATCTGCCGCTTTCACATTGTCTCAGAGTTACCGAGAAACATTTGTTCTTCAGCAAAAAGCAGCTAAATTAAATGGACCTCTGTGGTGTGTGTTATCCTCTGCTCATCTCTGTTGTGAATATGCTATTTTACTTGTACCCTACCTGAGAGTGTACAAGCTGCTGGACCATGCATTATTTTAAAAAGGGGCGATGCATCGCTTATGTGTGCATAAGGGACGGATCGCTAATTTAAACCCAACCATAAAGCCTTAATGATTGCTGTTAAGGCAGGCTTGGGGTTAGCCCTCATTATGTTACTTAATTACTAGCCCCTTCAGAGCCTGAATGCAGTCTGAGATTCTCTGGCAAAGGTCAGCCAGTAAGTCTTAGGTCAAGACTAACAACCAGAGGAGGCTGAGCCCTTGGAGGCAGGGCCCCTCGACTCTGGAACGACCTGTTGGGGGTCAGGTAAGCTGGCTCTGATTTTTTCTTTTTTTTCTTTTGTTTTGTGCTATAGAAATAAAGTTATTAGTATCCTTGTTGCTTCTGTACCGTCCATGAGCAATGACAAACAGATTTGCCTGTTTATAAGACAGGTGATGCTTCTCTGCTCCACTGTGATCCGATCAATATGCAATATTATCCTCTGCCCTGCATTCACAGTCAATCACTTTCAATTCTGACCATGTCTACATGCTTCTATTGATCACATTTAAATGAAGACAGATTGTTTGTTTCTGTTTCCTCAGGTCAGAGACAAGGAGAACACTGCTATAGAAGCTCTATGCACAGTCAGCAGGCTGCAATTTCACAACAACCACAGCTGATTATATAGAGAAGTTTAGCTACTTCTTATTATTTTCAGAAAACAATCATTTTCCTCAAGCGCTCACTACTCAAGCAAATAGCTGCCATTCAGAGATTGCATTTTGCAACAAAGGACAATTCATTTAATTGGTTTAGCAAAATTCTCCAACATAATGACCCTGGATATTGAAAAGCAAGAAAATCTCACATGAATATAATTACAGAGCTCTGTGTTGACTGACTGTTGTCTGACTGCGAACAGAGGGGGATTTTAATGACCGAGCATGTACAGTTTGTGAGAGACAGCACCGGCTCTTTACTCGAGTGTAATCATGATGAGTGTTACCACAAGACCATATCTTTGACATAATAACACAGCAGTATGATCCCAGGTCAGTGATGGCCCAAGGTGCTGTACTTTAAACCACAATGACACATTATCATAGGATGAGCATATATCTACTCCTGGAAAACCATCATACACACCGATTGATCATCATAATTACATAATATAAAGGGCTGCAGCCAATTATGATTTCCATTATTCATCAACTACCAGTCACTTACAGGTCTATATATTCATCAACTTTTTTAGACAACATCAGATAAAAAATATATAAAGTCTTTTGATTTTCATAAGGTAATCTCACTGAAAGTCTAGTTGGTACAATTAAGTTCAAAATCTACATATATTCACTTTATTAGAGTTTAAGGCAAAGAGTCAAAATTTACATTTGAGAACCTTGAAACATAAATATGTTTGCTATGAAACTGATCTATGTAATGGACGGTTCATTGATTCTCATTAATAAATCTTTACAAATTAATTCCATGTTCATTATGTTGTTCATGGACTAAATGTTCTAACTTTATTATATATTTGTAGTGTAAAATTCTAGCTTTTTAAAACCAGAGTTATCAACATTTTTTCTTGGAAGGGCAAGAAAAACAATAACTGTGTCAAAAAGATGAGTCTTTTTTCAATCTATAAAAACTCAGTTCTACTGCCTTTGAATAATTTATTTCACAAGGATTTAAAACCGTATAATTTGTACCAAAAGCATTTTGCCTATTGAGGCGCATTGATAAAGATGATGGGCAGGATTTTAGGAAGGGATCGGTCTCTAGGAAGCTGACACTCGGTTTTCATGATCTGTCCATGGTGCTGAAGTTGAAGCAGATCGTTCAGCTACAACCTCTGCACCATCATCTGTATTCTTTTAACAAAGCTAAGTCAAACTGGCATAAAGGCTCATGGGGACCCCTAATCAAATAACTCCACATGAACAAATAAGATAATTTACTGTGAGACTGTTCTCCTCTCATGTTTTTCACTTGGTTTTAGGACTGAAGTATGAATAAATACATTGATTGACAGTCTGCAGGATTATTTGTCTGCTGGTCACTGTCAGAGAGACATTCAGCCCATGTAATATATCTACTCAAGAGCTCGTGTTGGCAACATGTACGCCTCTCAGGGTGATCTAAATAATCGACCAAGTGGATCTCAATTCAGTCCCAGAGGACCAAAGCCAATCCTGATGTGACAGAAGTCAATGCAGGTCCTCAGTGTTGACACGTACTGTCCAATCAGCAGCATTCTTCCAATACTCCTTTTAAATACACAATCATGCACACACAGACACGTTATGCTCTGTTTGTGGGGACCCCCTCATCGATTCCCAGGATCCTTACATCACTAACAATGGCACACCAAACCTTAACATTAACTAATGACTAACCTGACCTCCGAAGCCGGCATTAGCCTCAATTTAAAGGACAGGTTCACATTTTTTCATGTCATTCTTGAAACAACACTCACATGTCCACATGTACAAAGCATTTTAAGTTGCTGTGATTTATCCTCATTTAAAGTCCCTCTGTTGCAAGGCATTGAAAATAATCCACCTTTTTCTGTATAAAAATACATTTATTTCTATTTCTTTGGCACTCCATTATAATATTCAAGAGGATATTTTTCACAGGTAAAATCCTCTCTTTGCGTTATTATCCAACAACAGCTGAGCAAGGACACACTGTCAGATAAGGATAAGTAAATCTTGTGCCTGTGTGAAGAAAGCTATGCATCAGACTGCAGGCTGTTCACTCCAAACACCCTTCAGATTCTCAAGTGTTTTTGTCTAAGATTCTTTAGACTGTAATAATTCATTTAATTGATCAAATTCATGATCCAAAACAGTATTCTGAACCAGTACCTCTGACAATTCACCTGCGGCATTATTCATTTCACTAAAGAGAGAGAAAAGGTGCAGATATGTTCTCCACTGAAGGTGCATCTTTCCTCAGTAAATGTGTTTCTTGGAGCTTTTTGACATCCAGGTGGTCAACAAATTTTTAAGCAGCCTCTTTTTAATGTTGTTTTCCACCATGAGTGACCCCTGAATGCAGGGAAATTAAGGACTGCAAGAACAAATGTAAGATTCTAAATCAAGAATAAGAAACACCAGAGCAAATTCAAGACAAATGAGTAACTAAAAGAGAGAGCAAACGTTTTGTCTTAATGATTTAAGACAAAACAAAATCATTGTACTGTTCTTTTATGTGCCTGTGGTGTTTTAACTAACTGAAACATTCAGATGTAAAAAGCAAAAATAAACACCAGACAGCACGATCTTAATTTTTTTCATTTAAGTTCAAAATGTTTTTTATGTTAGAGAAACTCAAAATTCAAGTCAGTTTTTCTGCTAGCGCACAGTATCTCAGCAAGTATGTTGTCAATGTCTTAAATTTACTGCTGTAAACTGATTGCTCGGATATGCAAAAAATGATTTATCTATTAAAACTTCATAGATTTTATATTACCTGCATGGTCAGAGACGGCCCTCCTCTCTCTTTAACAGCACCCCCTCCCATCTGCAAAGCCTCTGTCCCACAAAATCACTCTTGTACCTGCCATTGTTTCCTTGATTGCTTCCTGTACCTGTGAGTTTGGCCTGAGGATAACATCGATTAGAAAAAGACCACACTCGATCTATTAATATTCTGTTTCTTTCCTCGGCCGTGCTCTATTCCAAACACTATCCCTGAACCACTGGAGCCAATTAATGTCCAAACAGATGTGCAGCGCCGAAAGCTAAGCTTCGCCACGGGGTCAAGCAGCCTGAATCTAATCTCCTCCACAGAATTACATTTCCTCCATCATGGCCCCATACCTGCTGCCCTGCTCTCAGGCCACGAGAGGCAGCTTTGGCATAATCACATGTTGTCATTGCAGTGGAATAACTCCACATGACCTGAGAGGAGCCGCTAACATTGTCACCGTGTTGGACTGATGGCTGTGCAGAATAAGCTGCCACAAAATGGAAAGTCTGCAACATTTTAATGAGGAAAAGTGCCACTGTTCCACTTGATTCCTAATGTGTCATATGATCATGTCTTTGATGTGCATTTCCACGTGTTTCCTCTCCTCATTTTATTTTGATTTGTGTTTGCAGAGAATGGAGAGAGAGATACAAACAGAGAAATAAAATACCTGAGGCAAAAGTAGGCCTTTACACTTGAAAGTGGAAAGCATTACTTATGCATTAGGTATGTCTTTGAAGAACTCAAAACATGCATATTTCCCTATTCCTTCCCCAAAATAATACAGATAAAATCAATTATTCATTTGTAAATGTTTATTTCACTTCAAAAACAAGTGTGACATGGGCCTTGATGCTGGAAAAAATGTTCCTGCAATAACCCCCACTCACAATGCCCTCATTGGAAGTTTGTACTTCTATTTCTGAAGTTTTACTCAACGGTCCTACAGCATGAATTAAATAAACAGTGATTACCAACAAACTTATACGGCTAGTTCATGTTTTTTCTCAGTGTAAATGCTGCAACCGACATTTTTAATTTGTGCAAAAACACCCCTAAAAAAAGGAAAAGCAGAGGACGTCAGTTCTTATTTAAACAGAGTGCCAGAGTTCAAATGTAGGTACTTACAATAGCAAACAAGAAGGGAAAATCTTGAGGCCACGGATTAACCAGAAATATCATGTTTATAAGTTTAAGATCATTTTAAGTCGGGCTGCACAATTAATCAAGATTTAATCCAAATCGCAATATGGACCAAATTGCAGGGGGTGAATATTCACTCAAGCAGTGTTAAAGTACAATTTGAATCAAATATTCATGCTGTAGCAGTGTTATCCTGGCCAACTTTTTATATTCTACAGACTTAAGAGAACATCTTTCTGTGGTACAGATCCCTGCAAAAATCCCACATTATCAGTTTAAGATGTATATAATTATATAACAAAAAAATATATATATAATTATTCCTTCTAATATTGCAAATCATGTCGCAATTTAAAATAGAAGTCCAAATAATCACAACTAAGTATTGTTTCCAAAACATGCAGTCCTAATTACAAGTTCCTGAACTATCATTGTTTGGACTTTTTTTATATGAATACCTGTTATGGACTGAATTATCCATCGCACATTACTGTTTTTGGGCAATTATTAATTTTCTTGGAAAAAATCCTGATGAAAATACAATTATCTTTCTCTGAAACCTCAGCACTTAATTATGGTAAGAGAATTACCTTAATAAATAATTCTAGCTAATTGAATTCAAAAACTTCTAATTGTTCATTTTTAAAATCCAAAAACACAATAACGACCAGGTGAACTTTTTAAATTAGCCTCGGAAGCATTTATTGAACAACATCATCATACAATACAAGCTCCCGGTGAGGTTCCGATAGTTCGCACAGATTAATGAAAATCTCTTTGGTCGAAAATGAGGCTGAAAGCCCTGATGGTGTCTGCAGCTACATTTTCATTACTTTGGATGCTTTTGGCACTTTACAGCTTCCTGATTAGTGAGTTTTTTAATTTGTAATTTTCTGCACTCAGGGCGGGAAGGAGAGGGGGAATTTTGTAGCTGAAGCCTATAATTAAGCCTGATCACCTAACACACCAAGTGAGAAGGAGAAGCAGAAGATCAGGTTGGCATCTAATACCAAGAATGAACATCCACTACAGAAACCCCATCAAGAAGCAGAATGACATATGTTTATGTTCAAGAGACAAAACCGTTAACCAGCAAGAGGAAACCTACCAAGACCAAAGCAGGATGCCATTTCTTATCATCAGGTCCATTAAGAAACAACATGGTGGATGGACAGGTCAACAAAGCACTGGACTTCAACATAGCAGATGAACCAATGATGATGTTTTTTTAAAGCATGACCACAGTAAGTCCCAGTGTTTATCATTGTAACTAAAGTTCCTGTAACCACAAGGAAACAGTTATTTTAACAGAAAATACAACATTTTCCCAGTGATGGACTGTCTGAGGCGCCAGGACAAAAAAAACAACAATAAATAAAAAGGACACCTCCTTGCAGAAAGTCGTGATGCGTTTATGGTCAGTGGTAAATGGACTGCATTTATATACCACTTTTCCAGTCTATCGACCGCTCAAAGTGCCTTACAATAAAAGTCAACTTTCATGCATTCACACACACTTTTAAAAACTAATGGCAGGGGCTTCTAAACAAAGTGCCAACGTGCTCATCAGGAACAGATACACACACATACTGATGCAATTTAGGGTTCAATATCTTGCCGGCGACCCAGGGATCAAACTATAAACCTTCCAATAAGTGGATGACCTGCTCTCCTGAGTCACAGACGCTTGTGGAGACAGTATGATAATAGCTCCAAACACTGGTTATGATTAAAATGGTTTCATTGTAAGGCTCAAATTTAAAGTATTACTGCTGCAACTCTGTAGAAAACACACAGGGAATCTAACCAACACAGACGCATAAAGACCAAGTTTTAAAGCATGTAAGGCTGTCTGTGTAACACTGCATCACATTTCCTATACTGGAAGACCACCACAGAGAGCACAATCAGTCCCTGACCCTATCTCTGACTTATTTTAACCAAAAACATCCCCAAGCCTGACCGATTTGTTTTTGTGCCTCAACCTGAAGAAACCTTGACCATAGTGTTGCCACAAAATAAAGCACTTTTATTTGCTAAAAACAGTTTGAAATTATTTTGAAAAGGACAGATATTGAAAACTGTATTTCCCAGTGTTCTCCCCCACACATTTCCCCCTGCCTGTCTCTCTTAATATGTTCACACGACAAGTTTTGGCGCTCAAGTTGGATATTTTCCAAGATTTGAGCCCATCTCGGTCTTGAAGTGACCAGCATGCGCTAAAGAGTACAGAAGAAGACGATGGTTGTAACCATGGAGACCATGCACCTCAGTGTTTATGGTTTCATCTATAAGTTATTGTTCAATGGAAGCAGGCGAAAGTGCAAGCAGGTGATAGCTAGAAGAAGGATGAGGAGAATGAGAGCTAAATTTCAATCCTCTGAGATATTTTCTCAGGCCAAACTTTGTGTCCCTGTAAGTTTTGGTTTGTTGCTGCTTTATTGCGTTTTGTTAACCTACTTTTCTCTGAGCTCCAGGACCATCACTCACCCACGACCCAGTCTGCTCCACCGACCTGCCTGTCTGCCATTCACCCTGCACACACGAGCCACCACTCCACCCTTCTCTTCACTGCCCTTCAGCTGTGTGCCCCACCCTGCTTTTTCCCTCATCTTCTCCCCACCATTCATCAGTTTCCCCTTGAGTTGTAATAAACCCACAACTTCTAACCACTGATGTTTTGTGTCCTGTGCGTGGGTTTTTTGGTGTTCTTGACAACAGACAAATCGTTTCATCCTGTTAGTAGGGACATTAGTTAAAAAAATAAAACTCCCTCAAGAGTTGTTTCAGTGGGCGTGTACAAGCAATTTATTTCCTGATATTATGCTTATAAAATACTTGTGGGTGGTGACACTGAGATGCTTTCATATATGAAACACAAAAGGTTGTGCTTTGTAACTGCAGCATTTTTTTGATTCATTTAGTCGATAAATGGTAATAAAAAAAGCCCTAACCTGTACTTATAATTTGTTTGTAGATATGCCTTTACAAAATGCTTTTGCTACTTGATTGATAATGTTAATCCTGTTTTACATATGCATCAGTATTAAGGGAAAAGAAACCCAGTCTGCTAGTCCACACATCCAGCTCAGCTCTGTCTTATCTATTATTTATTATTATTTAAATCAGAGTCATGGTGGAAGGGGGAATAGCAGCTAAATACCAGTGATGGAAGTTAGCAGATAAAATGACACAGTTGGCCATAACAAGGCTATTTCAGTCGGCAAGACAGTTCATTTTCTCTCTAAATGTTTCATTCCGCAATTCATCTCTGACACATAAATTGTATTTGAGCCGGATCTTCCAAGGGCTAAAGTGAAGTCCCTCCTCTGCAATGTTAAATGACCTCTGGAACAATTTGATTATGATGTCTTGCTGACAGACAGATTTATCACGGCAGTGGAGCCGTGTAATGGATATGAGCCCAGCTCTGGTGACAGGAGGGAAGACAACGGTGGAAGGGAGAGATGAGGGATAGAGGAGAAGGCACAGCAGAGAATGGACTCTAAAGCCTGGCTAAGTAATCCATTTACATGTGTGTCACATGATAAATAAATGACAAATGACTCTTCTTTCCGTAGCCCCAGTAAACGTAAATTATGGTTTTAAAGTACCAGCGGCATGTTAACTTCACTCAGAGCAAATGGATCCTGGAGGAGCAGTTTTACCACAAAACTGTAAACACTGATTACACTGAGGAGCACGTTTGAAGCCAGAGTGCTGCACATCAGTCCTGGTGGGTTGCTTTATTGATATTGCCAATTATATTCCAACCCAGCAGGTCTAATGAAGCTGGATGTATTCTTTTTTTGCTTCAGCCTGTATGTTTGACACATTGTTAACAGTGTTGACATCTCTGCAGACACTGCACAGGGGACTGAAAGCCTGGATGAGCCACAATTTAACACTGCGGGCCAACAACAAAACAAGCATTTTCAAAATGTCACCACTGAGGCTTAACTCCTCTATGTTCACCACGTCTTTCTGTCTTCACCGATTGTCTGTCAGCACCTGGCTGAACTCCATAGCACAATGGAAATACAAGGAAGACTGACTCCTGTGACATTTGTTTGGAGACCTGCATGATGTCTGCAGTCTCTCCGCGATGGATGGAGGACCTGTGTTAACCGTGCTGCTGATGGAGACCTCTGCCAGGCAACAAGAGCTGACATTATTCTTCTGCCTGCGCTTTTCTATCAATCACGTTTTTTTCCTTATGTTTCCACAGAGACTGAGGGAGGACAAAGGTGAACTGAGGAGGGGGAATGTGTAAGGACAGCTTATCTGTCAGAAAGTGCATCAGGACAGGAGAAATAATTTGTGTGGCCCTGACAGACCTTTCACTTTGCCTTTTTTGACATAGGCTGCTGTCAAAGTGACACCAGATTTGTTTCCTCATGGCAGGCCACGTGCATGCAAAGAGGAAACAGGTAACATTATCAGGACAAAACTGGTGAGAATATCCCTGATTCATTCATTTCCTCATGTACAGGGGGAAGTATAAAGAACAACATATTCAAGATATAAAAAGCAGTAAACAAAGTAGTTTTTAGCTGTGTAGCTACACATAGATATGAAAACAAACACCTGTTTTCCTGTGAGGTCAAGATGCAAGTAAAATCTAGTCATTTCATTCGGATGCAAATATAATCACAGAAAAATGCAATCTACCTTACAGTCGAAAACAACTACACACTCATAAATTGAAAACATGACTCACAGAGAAAAGATGTTCTCAGTCATCATCTGTAAATATAAGACACAAGCTAAGAAATTTAAAGAAAAGTTTGTGCTAAAAACAGATCAGTATCAAGTATCAAGTAAGAGACACTGTAACACTAAAATAGAGGGTAATATAGGCTGATGTTACTATCAGTTCACAGTTAAATATTAAAAAATACTAAATAAATACTAAAAAGAACTTAGCTGTGAAATTCCTGCGTTGGAGCCTGTTTTCTACAGTCAATGGTTGGAGCGCGTGCTTCCTGCGCCGAATCAATTGGGATTTTGTTTCCACTTCGCTAAAATTCACGCTGCATACAAATATTCTTTTTTTGTGTGTTTGCTTGAAGTTCATTTGAATTTCTGGTAAAGAATTCATTTGTTCACTTTTCCTTGCGATCAACGTTATTTTAGCAACGCCGCAGTCCCTCAGAAACTTTCAACTCAACTATTTGATCCTGCGTGCCGTGGATCACGTGACCAAAAGGCGCTTTGTCATAGGGTAAGGGAGAGGCCTTGGAGCGCTTTTACAACTCTGACACATGCCGCCGGCTCTTGGAATTAATTTAGAAATGAAATCGCATGTAGGGCTGAATCTACATCGAGGTTCTAAAACGATTAATCGTGCAGGCCGAGTATGGAATATATATTTTTACACAAATTGTTTGGGAGGAAAAAAGACTTTTTGTATACCTTGAGTTGTGTACTTGGATAATAATGTTCGCCATTTCACATCATTTTGCCATCTGTGGCTAGCTTCCGGGTTATCACCATTCAGAAAGAAGCCCACAAACCTGACTAGATGTAGCATGAATTAAACTAATACTTTACCTTGTCTGTGAACATTTCTGCCTGACTCAGGTAGATTTTCTTATGCCGCCATGGTTGTTTATCAGTGAAATAAACAAGTCCCATGATCCCTTAGACCTACTTCCTGTTAGCTTCTACTGCAGAAGAGATGGGAGCAGCAGCAGCAGAACCAACATCAGACAATACGTTCGCAAGATGGACATACACCCACTACTTTCAGTTTGTCAGAAATAAGGACATGAAGAATATCATAGTTAAGTGCACTTTGTGTGCGAAACCTAAAGATCTGTCCACTTCT
>JAQNCA010000014.1:21878509-21891846 GCA_029783725.1 Acanthurus tractus
CTAAGTCACTATTTTGAGGTTCCTGTATTTGGCCCAGCAGCCAAAGGAGGTGAGGTCATCACACCTTTGACTAGGATTAATAATCAACAGAAAAAAATACAAAAGTTTAATGGAAAACAGGACTTTTACTCTCTTTTTACAAGTTAATTTCTAATGTTCAAAGGAAGTAGCAACTCATGAGCTGTGTCTCTAACTTTTTTTTAAATGATTCACAGGAACCTGCAGTATCCATTAAATGAGTCATGAATGATGCAAAAACCACCAAATGCAAAAGCAGCGTAAATAAAATAAGTGAATGAGTAAGTCAAAATTCAAAGAAAGATAAATTTGAAGTTTAGATAGACAGAATGTTTTGGTGCGGAAATCAGTGTTATTTCATGCTTTTAATGGCATCAATGATCATCAGAATACTTGAATTAATCAGCCACATATTCATGTGTTAACACCATCCACAGCATGAAGATGGAGCTTTAATCACCCTGCTTACAAAGCAAACCCGTCTAGTTTATGCAAAGCATGTCATTACATTTTAATGTTGATGAAATATTAAATTTTAAGTTGGAAATCTTCTTACACGGGTTTCTGTTGTTACCTTAATAAATCATCATCATTAATCTCCTACTGACGAAGACTGCATTTGAGTGAACATCTCCAGAGATGATGGTAATGGCTTCAACTGAAAAAAATGTTGCTGTCATCAAAACATGAGTAAACATACACACAAACACCCTCGAACACGCACACACTCACACGCAACTGATGGAGTTTTTTCTCCAAGAGACTTTAATATTTGTCAGTCTTTTTATGTATATTGACCATGTATTTTAGCAGTGTATTTACTCCATCAAGCACTGCCGCTGCTTCAGCACATCATTCAAATATAAAGCAGCTTCTTATGAACACATCTCAATAAAATTAATGACTGCTATGATGCAAGTGTTTCGCCTGCTTTGCACAGGATTTTGAAAAATTTCTTGCGCTGACGGTTTTGTGGTCTTTCAGATTTGATTAAATGATTCACCACTGAAGTGAAGCTCTCTGTTGATTTCCTGCAGTCATCATTAATAACTGTATATTTTGGTAAATGTTTCTGGAATTAACAGCATGACGGTTTTTCATGACATAAGCCTTCGAGTGCATCAATCACCAGGAAACGCATTATCAGAGACCACATACCCACAGAATGCTTGCTGAGTTTTTTTCACTTGAATCTACAATTACTTGATACACACAGATCAGTTTCTCTTCCAACAAACTCACAATCTGAAGTCTACTACCCGGTGGTCAAAATGCCCATCTTTAAATCCTACATCTGCGCTTAAATGACTCAAGTTAACAGACCGTTTAAAGTAAAATTCCTCTTGATGTTTTTCTTGTTGTTTCTAGTTTGCATTCCCTTAATGTTTTTCCTTCCAAGAGCCAACAGAGAGACTGCTGACAAGGCAGCTGGCCCAGATTTGGCTTCCCCCATGCAGCAGTATGATCAATAGATTCCGATCATGAGGACCAGCACACAGCACTGTGAAACTGCACCCTTTTCACCCTTCCAGCATTGGCCATCTAGGGAAAATCTGTCAGTTAAGTTCAAAAGAAATGTACGAGAGATTGATTAAGCAGGCAGAAGTGGGCTTTTCAGCACTATCGCAGGTCACACCACCAAGCTGTAACGCTGGAGTCTGTGTGGCCGAGCAGGAGCCACAACACTAAATCTTTCTAGAGGCAGCATAGTTCTTGGAAGAAATGTTTAACCAACAGTATGCTCCAAACAAAAAAAAAATATGTTGCATGTTCACAAAAGCCATTTGAAGTGCTTTTGAATAAAAAGCTGCAAGCAAACTTGAGCTTGTTCATTGTTAGTCAGACGAGGGAGCTTCAGAGACTTTGTGGTCTTTGCCAAGGTTGCATTTCCTCTTCAGACAAATTAGTGTTAATGTTGTCAGGTTCATGCCCTGCTTTTTGTGGTATTGCTGCAGTTTCCCCATGTGTTTCCCCTCACAAACCAAATGCAGAATAAGGAGAGTTTGTAATAATAACTACAGGTTTGAGAAGCTGTCTCCATCAGGACTCATCTCATCTGTCAGTTGAATTTGTTACAGATCATGATGTGAGGATGCCAGGAACACACAGTAAAAATAAACATAAACAGTAACCCGGGGCAGTTATCTATGGTTCTGGGGCATTTTACCACAATGAAGAAGAACATCTTTATACTTTTAAAATAGAATTTTTCTCTAGCTTTAAGAGGCATAACACAATCTGTAAAGTAAAAATAGCCACCGTTTTTATGCAACCTCCGCTTGCTATTGCATTGTTATCCCTTACTATTGCACGACTGCCTCCTCAGTCAAAACAAAATGCTGCATGTGAGGTGATGCAAAAATGAGACAATTAAAATGGAGCTGGCAACTTCAAGTATTGTTTGTTTCCACCCGGGCAGTGGAATAAGATGCTGCCAGCCTGTTCACCATATTGCTGAGCAAAGGAGGATCCTGCAGTGGCACCAGACATCAGACATAACCTGCCCAGGCAGTGATCGCGTCTTGTCCAACTTAGTTTTGGCTCTGCCTCTCTGAGTGGGTGCTTCATCCACTGCTCAGGCAGTCAGCAAATTGGGAGTAGTGTCTTTATCTAATTAAGAGACTATCATTAACAGGCAGCTCCTTTGGCAGTTACCCCCTGATTAATGTGGCTGAGAAGAACAGAGAGTTATGCCAAGGATGTCTGTCTGACAGTAACAAAGCAGCTGCAAAGTGTTGTAAGGATACACAGCTCATTAGAAGCGAGTTAAATGCTGTTTTTAGCAATGCTAGGGGTGTGACTCTAAGCATTGCGATGTTGGTTGGTCCTTCACTTTGGTTCCGAAATTACAGAATGTGACAACAACTTTTTGATGGAATATCATGAAAATTATGGCCTTCAGGGGGCCTCATGAGACTTTGGTACAGTGACTTTAAATGTATCATCAGCTCTTAGTGAAAATGTTGACCCTTTTTTGGTTTAGAACCAAATACTTGCATAATTAACAGACAACTAGCTGTGTTTATTGGTAGTTACTAAATGCTAGCATGCTAGCCTTCTAATCTAGGATTGTAAACAAGGTAAACATCCTTTCATGCCTACTGAAGCATTGTTGCCACTCTGGGCACTTGCTGACATAATCATTTGAAGTCATCACAAATGTGCCAAAAGCCACATTTCCTCAAATGGTCACTAACAGCTTAAAGGTGGCTCCTAAAGTGAGCCAGTCCCCATGGCCCCATATTAAGATGCCTAAATCTCTGGCAGAACATGTTCCCTGCCTGGTACAAAAAAGATTTTGGCCTCTGTTGCCAATTTTATCCAGTCATGACAACTGTGGGGGATGGGAGGGGGGTCTTTATATAACTTCCTACTTAATGTTACACCAAGGAGTTTAGTTATGAATAATTGCATCAAACAGAGTTGCTGGACTGATGGCAGATGCTTTATTGTCTGTTTTGTTATCATGCAGTCATTGGTGGAAATGTACATCTATGTCTTTTGATACAACTTTAGAAAATATCAATACACTTCTCATTTAATTCCCAATAAATATGACCTCATAACAGCTAAGGCATAGCCTTTGCAATCCACAAGCACTGAGCCTTGTTCTGCATCTGGCTGTTTGAATAGTTCTTGGGCCTGAACAAAGTCTTATAAACTTGCTGTTTAAACTGTGAAAAATATGCATAAATAATATAATGCACTTCATTTTTTCTATTTCCACTTGATTATTTCAACGACAACAACAGAAGGCTACTCTCATTTAACTATAATTAAGGCAGTGCTCTTATGAATCGTGAAAAAATCTATAATACTTTTCCAGTAACATCTGCAGACTGGTGGTGCAACAATGAGAGAACATATGTTTGCATATATGAGTCTTTTTTTGCCAAATGAGTCTCAACATATAAGTTGCTGTTAGCCCTGGCTGATTGGAAAAAATAGCATCTGCTCTTTGATTAAATGTTAAAATAAACCACTTTTTTCTGTAAATTAATTAAAAGAAATGAACCAACAAAACATATTGGAATATATTCATATAGACTATATTACTAAAGCCCTGTCAAATATTAATCCCCCATGGAGCAGCGCTGAGAAAACTGATCCACAAATGCACATAATTACTGAGTGACTGGAATAGAGGATCAATGAGTCAAGTCAAGAACAGCACCTTCTGTTCTTGGTCCCTTGATTCAGATAGGAAAAACTCTCCAGAAAAAAACTCTTAAATGAGAAAAAATGATTTTGTTAACAGATTCCAAGAGCATGCACAATTATATAGACATTATTCTAATGCTCTGGAAAGTTAAGAAAATAAAAGATTTTCAGTTAACAATCTGTACCACCACATTTTATATAAACTTTTTTTTATCTTTCGTGTTATATTTTTCATAGCAGTCTGCTTAAAAACTATTTGTCCATTATAAATAAACGTGGCCACAGGGAAGACAAATATCTTATGTTAAAAATGTGAAGTTTAAATATGAGAGTTTGCATTTCCAGCCTGCAGGTGCTTCAGGCAGCTCTGGCAACCTCCAGACACAGGAGCTGATGCAGGAAGCTTAGAGGGATTCACGCTCTTATCTCTGCTTAGAGGAAATGGTGCAGGGTGGGTGATGCCTTTTGGGTTGTTTTGGCTGGAATGCTATGAGAATTTACAAAATCATTCACTAGCTTCCAACATGATTTTAATATGTATTCGAGTTTAAGCATGATGTCGCTAATGAACACCTGAAAATTTGAAAAATATGAAGAATTAAACAGAAACTAAATGTTTCATTTGAACATGGAGACTTCCTGATGAATCAGCTCACACCCTCAAAACCACTGCTTTTTAAGCACGGTGTCCCCCATCCTCTCTGCCTGCGTCGAACTGGTCCAAAGGAAACTCACTACAGGTTACGGTAGTGGAGAGTGTTGTGAACGAAAACTGGGAGGTTTGAGATGAAAGGTCAGCAGATTGCAGGAGGTTGCAGCATGAAAGGAGAGCTCAGTTCAGACCCACTCTCACATCCACAATACAACTACCACTGTCCATTTCAGCACAGTGCAACAAGTGAACATGCCATTTTGTCAGTCACGATAAACTTTTTTAAAATTTTAAATCAACTTACTTTTTTGAACTGCCATCAAGAGTGACATTTTCACTGTCATTTCCCAGGATACTGCTTCATGCTGTTCATATTAGACATTATTGTGTCCAGGTAAGTATTCAGTAATTTTGTTTTAAATAAAGCCATTACTAAAGGGATGTGATGTCAAACTTAAACAAATAATTTATGCATTTTTATAAAACAGCTGCAGAACAACAGTCTGTGGAGTAAATGTACAATTTGTGCAAATTTTGCACTCATAAGGCTTGGCTAAAAACATTTACACAGTGTACATCTTCATTTAAAAATTACGATTTTATTTAAATTGCAAAAAAAAATAATGCCATAATTAATATACTGATGCATTAGTGAGTTATGCATCATTTGAATAATTACTAAATCACTGATTTTTACAAACATTTTACTCTAGCGTAAGACATTATTTTGAATATCAATAGTCAGAGGCTTACTCAGTCAATGACATTTTTTGCCCTTTTACATTATTAAATGCAGAGGAACAATATTCAGTTTACCTTAAAACTCCACTGTTATGTTTCATAAAAAGCCCTGCATGACATTAAAAACTTTCCCTTTAAACCCACAGTAAACTAACTCAGGTGTTTTCACTTGTTGTGTCGGACTGAACCTCTCCTGAGACTCGGGTTTGCATGTACAGACTCTGCTCAGTCATCCCTTTATTTAAAAAAGACGTTTGGGACAAGGAAAAGCACGTTTAAATTAAAATATGAATGATGATAGCGAAATTCCACTTAGCTGCTTCAGTCCCAGGATATTGGTTATGCTGGCTAACTGTATCACTGTCAAGACTTAATGGGACTCTTGAATTAACACAATCATAGTTAATGTAATCAGTAAAAATTGATTTCCTGCAATTAAAAGTCATTCTTATTTGTATGCTGTCTGTTTATTTTAAGTAGCTCAGAGCATGGCCTCAAAGAAATGGTCACCTAAACTGCGAACTAATAAGAGACAGCATATCACCAGCATGTAACCAGAGTATGTGCTAGCTGTGGCTGACATTAGCTGGTTGACTCAGTTAACTGTGGAACAAACAGGGGTAGCTGGCGCTGCCGGGACTGGGAGCCAGAGCACTGCATGGGGCAAGAAAGTGTTAATATTGACACTGTGCAACAAGAGCTTTGGACTTCTGACAGCAGGTTTTCAGACTCGAGATGAGGGGACCCAGTGAGGAACGCTGGCAAGGAACAGGGCCTGAATGCTCACCAGAGCCAGTGCTATGTGGGCAACAAAACCAGGCCTCTGATAGCAAACAACAAGACCAGGTCCAAACACAGTTTCCAAGACCACAGCAGGCCATGGAATACAATCCCAAGGTGATTTACAGAGGCTTTGACCAGGACTCCGACTCCCAGGGACAACAGTGACATGAAGATGATATATGCATCTGCAGTACCACCACTATTTATCCATTAGTTTGAGCTATCCGTTTCAACTAGGCATCCAGACTCTTTATTACCAAAAAGAACACAAGATTTGACAAAGTGTGTTGATATTTTTCTTCCATTGAAGCCTATAACATAAACATAACATCAATAGAGAAGATCTGTGTGATGGTACGTAAGTCTTGCAGGTGTTTTTAGTGTCTCTCTTCAGGCCGATGCTCGCTGACCAGCAGACCAGCAGACCTGCAGGCACAGAGGGCTCTGTGGTTCCAGCCTGCTGTGCAGCACTTTCCCAGGATGCCAGCGTCAACAACAAAAGTGACTGCTGCTTTACTTGGCAGATCTCGACAATGGACAGTTCAGTCTGTGGGATTGTATTCAGCAGGTTGTGCTGTTATGATGTATAACCTTATTTTGAGTCTTCACAAACACGCAGTGCAGCTCGGAGTAAACCAGCCAGTGTGCTGCTGCTTGTTTGAATAGTATTTCTTTGCATTTGCACTGTGCATCGAAGTGATGCTACATAAAGGTCCACTTTTGTGCCTAGAACACATTCATTTGTTCATTCTGTTTTCTCCAATTGTATTTGGGTTATCACAATGTCTTTTTGTCTAAAGAGGAAAGAAAACAGATTCACACAAGTCAATATACATACAATCTGTTCGCTGCTGCTTGTTCCCTTCGGTACATCGTCTCTACGCCGAACTACGGGCCCTCAGAGAGTTCAACTGCTTTCAATTCCTACAAAGCCTCCAGACAGGCTTTTGCTTTCCACTTTCCGTCTGTTCTCCCCAGCGCTCTCAGTTGCCCCATCTTTCTGTGTGAGTAAATGAATTCCCCCCTGATGGTAGGGGATGTGATGTGAGAGCAGCGATCGGGGCACTTTAATCTCAAAGATCCATCCTGGAGGTTTGTGCCCCGCCTCGTCGCTCTCTGTTCAAACACTGAACTTCCCTACCAAGACGACAAGGATTACAGCACAGTCGCTTGCTGTCTCTTGCTCGTCTCACTCCATCTCTCGCCCTTTAATGCTCTAGCTGTCTCTATCTCTCTCCATCTCCCCCATATCACTACTTATTTTTTTTAAATATAGTGATATGTAAATGTCTGCGACTCAGACACAAAGTCCAATAATCTACCAATTCTTTCCACAAAAAATACCTCCTTCCTGATTCGATAATGAACAATGCTGAGCACATAGACATACTCATCACGTACAATCGTGATTTGCACATTTCACCGAGTGTTTAAAACAATACAAACAACTGGAGATCTGATTATTAGCACAAAACGCTGTTTTGATGTCATTTTGAAAAATGAAATCAGTGAGAACCATGACAAACGAGGTAACAGGAGTGCAGCACTCAAATAAAACCCCATGAGCTGTGAAATTATGTTTTCAGACATCTGCACCATCTAAATGAGACAGATAGAGAAAATTGTTTATGAATAAAAAGCTACAGATTATGTAAAAACTCAACATGGATTTCTGCATCGATGCATTATTTGTTCAGGGTGAATATGATTAGTTGGTTTATTTTAAATGTTTACACTAAGATATATCGATAAAAAATAAAATTCATACGTGAAATCATGTATTAACTTAGTAAAAGCAGACTTTTCTAATCAGTGCTGCTAGGCATGTCGCAGTTATCTATATTAAAGATCCACCAGCTCCACTAAAATATTTTTTCTCATACTTATTTCCCCTAGAATGTCAGACCTTGACCATGCTGACATGAGTTTGTGCAAAGTTTTTCACCAGATAGGTATTTTTACATTTCTCTAATGATGGAGGAGACTTCTGTGCACTTCCCTTAAATCTTTTTTTCAAACATACCACAGGCGAGCTAGATTTGGTGCGTCACTGGCTTAAAGGTTACAATGTTACAAGGTAATTTATACATTCTTGTGCAAAGCACAGTGACACAATGCAATGGAAGTTTGTAGTCCTTTATAAAAAAAAAAAGTATCGATTTTTAAATTTCAGTGAATTTTTTAAATTTGCCTCAGTTGGAATATTAACATCAGCGACAAGAAAGTGATGACAAGATGGTCAGCAACTTCAAATTAAAAGACTGAACTCAGAAAACACAGAGCGCACCTCGCCTCCTCCTGCCAGAGGCCTGCGCTCCTAATCGTCTTAGTTCTGCATGTTGTGGTGGAGACGAGTCTCTGCAAAGATGTGGCCACATCAGTCTCTGACTTGCTGCGTCTTGGCTGCCTGCATTTCATTTTCCTGTAACCTGACCAGACATCAGTCCAGAGTCCAAGGCTAATGGCTCCTATCCTGACCCTGTCTTCCTCCCTCCCAGGGAGTGTTACGACTTGTCTGGCAAGACGGTTGGTCAGATTAAAGATGCTGACAGCAATGATCATCCAAAAAATCAACGACATTCAATCCAAATCCTATGCCTCCCCCTCTAATATATTTTTTCTTTTGTAGGTCATATGTGTGAAAATAATAATAAATAAACAAATTTTTACAAAAAAAAAAAAAAAGACAACAAAAAAAAGTTTGAACGAGCTACTGGACACTATATCTGCACCTGTTGTCGTGGCATAAGAAAGTAAAATAAAGTATATGAAAAGAAAGTCGAGGCAAGTCAAATGCCGGCAAAGAACCTTGAAAACTCCAGCACAGAGCTGACATGTCAGCGCAGAGAGTGAGAGTTTGCATTAACATAACCACTAACGCTGTGTCAACCACTGCTGATTACAAGCTACCAAACAAAATAAATACATTTGCAAACTAAACTTTCCATTTTAATAATTCTGCTTGTTGCAGATTTTGGAGCAAACAGACTCCTCATCGATTCCCGTATGATCAAGCTTCAGTCTGAGTTTCAGACATGGAGCCTGTTCCTGAATATCTTAAAATGTTTCCTCTAGTTAACAATCTCTTCGTGCACAAGACATCTGTCAGCCTCACACAAGAAACAGTGATGGGCTGAGCAACAAGACTCGGGCAGATTCATATGTCCAGAATTTTTGGATGAGCAGGACAAAAAGACGTGCTTCCAGCAACTTTTCAGAGCTCTTCTTTACTTTTTATACAGAGAATCAATAATAAACAAAATATTAATCATGTCAGTGTTTATACTTACATTGAAATGTGTCTGGAGAGTAACTTTGAGCATTAGATTTTTCCTTTTCTCACTGAACAACATTCCAGAGGAGATAAAGGTGACCTGAGGTGCTTCATCTGTTTGTCAGTTGCAGTGTAATATCAGTACAACCAAACTCATTTTGGTTTGATCAGATATTTTAATCCATTTTAAAAATAATGTCTTCAATTTTTTCAATAATTATGTGTGAATATTTTGTTGCATATTTTTGGCTAAAAGTAAAGTAAAGCAAACATGAAATTCCTGGCAGCATTAAGAAGGTTTTCAAAAAAAAAGGTGAGAAAATAACAGATCAAAAAGTATGTGAACAAAGTAATAACAAAAGCATAAATACAATCAAACTTGGGAGACTTTACTCAGAACTGGGGTTAACTCACTATGGTTGAATACAGAAACACTGAATTATATTTAAATAATAAATATATATTAAATCTCCTCACGTGCTGTGGGGACGAGCGGTGGGTGGATTCTGTAATTAAAGCTCAGGTAAGAGGGGACAGAGGGGGGGAGTTTAAATCTTCCAAACAGTTTCAATATTTCATTGACAAACATTAAAATGTCGTGAGTCAAGAGTTTTGCATCCTTTTGGTCAAACACAGCTTCAAATCTCTCTGTCCTCTCTTCATCCTCCTCTTCCTCCTTCTTACTGCAGGACAGCAACACCTGATTAATGTATATCTGCGATTAACAGCTCTTTAAGAGGGCTAATTATAAATATATTCACACCTACATCTGTGGTTATTATATTTTTTGCTTTGGGATAAGTATGCAATTAAGACAGAACCCTTGATGTACTGCGGTGCACTGTGAGATAACAGCTGGCACCTTCTGTTCTTGAGTAGGCCTACATGTAATTGTTTTTTTTAAGTTTATTCCATTTTGTACTACATGATGTATTTACATAATCCCAAAATTTACATACAATTAGATAAATCAGTCATTACGAAAACCAAGTGAGCACCATTTCAGCACCTTTCAGAGGGAGAGAGAGCGGCGTTAATTAAGATACACTTAATTATGTCGGGCATAGCCTCACTGTAACTGCTGCTATGAGTAAGCAGACCGATAATGAATAAACCCCTCAAAGCACTTCACCTCTCAGAGCGCGTGTTATCAGGAAATGAGGCCCACATCTGTGAGGAGCAACACGTTGACACGGCCTTGTTACAGCAGGAGATGGAGTCATTTGGTTTCACCCAGTATGCACCATTAGAGGGTGAAACCTGTATGAAATCAAACTGTGTGAAATAGAGGGAATAGCAGGAGTCAGACCTCCCTCCCTGCAGAAGTCACAGATTTAAACTGCACCCAGCAAACTTAGCTGCCTCTGACAAATCTCAAGAGTGGGTGCTGTGTTGGAGGAGAGACTGTGGTGTTAAAACACACGACCGTTTGGCTGCAGACACACCTGCTGTTTAAATGTTAATCAGCAAGGGGCCATTTCAATATAATGAGTCCAAATGCAAGATTTTCTTTTTCTTCCATTGCCTGAAGCACGAGTTTTCCACCTGTTTTTAACAGGACAAAGCAGACACAAAAGATGCTGATTATTTTTAATTTCTGCCCTTTTTAAACACAATAAATCTAATTTTCTCTTTCTGCTGAACCTTTTCTTTCTATGTTACTCAGAATCTTTTCTAGAACAAATTTAATTATTCACCACCTAACGCATGAGGGGGCTCACATAATAAACAGCTGAGATATGTCACAGCCTCTGAATTTATACAGTTGTTAAGTTTAACAGCAACAGGTAGTTTATCTAATACTGCTCCATGCGTACTACACCTTACATTCAGATCATGTCTCTTTCACTAGCTTCCAAAGTCTACTCACTGAGTAGCTTTAATACTGCTTTAAACCTGCCTGTTATCATTTTATTGCACACATTAACACATTTACATGACATTAACAGAACATATATTATATAAACACCTTTGACCATTTAACCTTATAAAAATGTCACTCCAACTCATTTTACAGCAAAACTGCTGCACACTCAACTGAATGAATAAACACCGATAAAGACAACCACTCATTTCACCTCAAATAAGCCTTAACCAAACAGTTTCCTTAAGGCAAATTGGTTTTTTTTTCCCTCATTGTTTTACGCATGTTTCTAACCTGGACAAAAATGTGATTTTCTTCATCAAACTTCATTGAAACAACATGAGCGAGGCTCCAGGTGCCCAGTTGTACAGAAAAAAAAACACACCACAAACAGGTTTTATTAAAGAAGAACAAGAGACAGACAATGTTGGTTGTGTTAACCAGCAGGTTTTGGGAAAAGACAAATGCCCTTGAATTAAAGGCTAACTGATATGACGCAGGACAGTCCAGAGGTCTGACTGAGTTTCTTCAGTCACCGTCAGGGCAGAGGATACCCCCGCGTCACATCGTGATTACTGAAGAAAAATGAATGAGGAATAGAGTTTGGTCACAGATATAAAGCAAAATGGGCTCAACCTGATTAAACTGAGCATATAGATGCAAATTTTCCGTGGATAAGGAGACAAGTGAAGCCAAAAGAGCCCCATTAGATGGGAATCTCAGTGTGAAATAGAACAGTGAAGTGTCTTATTATCCCAACACGTGAAGTATTGAACATCTTTATCATTTACACACTAATTCCGAGATAAATCTCACTCTACGTGCAGGATTGGCTCGGTTACATTATTACTGTCAAGATAGTTTTCTGCAGTGATCTTCACACTCATATCTGCATGGCTGAGCTTCATTAGATGTTGGAGGATAAGTTTAATATTTTTCAATATTCTATAATACAAATACTCTTTGCTTTGTGGCTAGAGTTAAAATACAAGATGAATAACACTACTTTCATTTTTGCGCACTAAATACAAGGGATAAATCTACAGCCAGCAAGTGCTAAGCTTAGTTCGACATATGGACTGGAATCAGTTAGCATGACTCTGTTTAAAATAATTTTTAAAAAATGGCATTAAAGCAATTTTCATTTTCATTTAAACATGTTGCATCTTGTTTGTTTAATAGTACTGAGTGTAAAAACAACCTGGTTTTATGCATGGATTATTGGATTTTTGGATTTGAATTTTGCTGCCTTTGAGCAGAGACAGGCTAGCTGTTAAGCTAATTGGTGTCTGGTTGTAGCACTGTGGATCCCACTACAAAGACCCATCCTTTTCTGCTTCTGATTAGTTGCATTGTTATTCATTTGTGAGATTGTTTAGGCTTATGCATGAGGTGTTGTGTCCGTAAACATTAGATTATCAGGGAAATAAATCAGGGCAGGGCACAGCAAACCAGAAACAGAATAGTGCAGGTTTTGCAAAGAAAGGCAGTGAGATCCATACAAACAGTTAATGAAAGGGAAGGAGTGTCAATCTTTTCATCTTACGCTCGCTTAGAAACTTTAACAACCATATTTCCCAAAATGGTGATCCGTTCATTTAACACTGGCATGTTTATTGCAGCAGAACGATTTTTGTGCTCCGCTATCAAGTGTCATCAGGCTACTCTGAGTAGCAGCTCACTGTTTTTCTGGTTGACTGTGCCAGTAAAGTCTGCTCAATCCTCGGCCATCACCCAAGTCATGCATTTTCCACATCTCTTGACACACAAACTGCAGCTATAAATTTTTAAAATTTTTCAGCTATGGCTGATTTAAAAAACATGGCAGGCTTAAAGACAATCAT
>JAQNCA010000014.1:21891946-21914862 GCA_029783725.1 Acanthurus tractus
AGGCTTAAAGACAATCATCTGTAACAGACAAGAAAAGAAGCTCTTACCCAAGGCAGCATATGAGCCAAACGGGGGAGGCACTCACAGCCAAAATGGTGAATATAGTGTATGCTCAGAAGGCAAAACACAGTGGAAACAACCAGCACTGAGGAACAACTAGTGATTATAAGAGAGCTAACCAATAATAATAGTAACATAATGACCATAATATTGCTTAATTTTTCCTATAAAATGGGATTTGTTTATTGATGTTGGTCATTTGTTGTGTGATTGGTTGTTTTTTTGTTCTATGCTTTGTAATTACTTAAAAATGTGCATAGATTTCATGATTTTGAAATTAGATTTTGGTTTTATAATTTGTTTCATGAAACACAGAGCTCTTCTTGGTCATATTATTATGGCATCAGCAGCTTTCATCTCAAGGCAAAAGTTTTTTTTACAAGACTTGCATCAATATGAGGCGGATGATAAAAGGAGTTTTTCTGTTTTTACAAAACGTCTCCTCACCCAAACTCAATTCGTCCCAATGATGACAACATTTATATTATCAAGACAGCAGTAACATATTCATCAAATGAGCATCACTCAGCCAGTTCATCGTCGCACTGAGTTGAACAGAGGAGGGAGAGAAAAACAATAATGTTGCTGAGCTCTAAATTGTGTTTGCTGATAGTTCTACTGCTTGGCTGGCTGTTGATGGATATTACTTTCCATGCCATTCCCCGGGCCGTCGTGTGAAGCAGTGCCTTTTGAAATGAGCGATCGTGTGATGCTCCTCTTAAACTAGTTCAGCATGGCATCATTCATCATCTGCGGCACTGCCAGCGGGGAGCAGCAGCGTCCCCCTGTCTGCCACTCACAATGGGGTTACAGAGAGAGGCGCTGTCTGCAACCTCACAGCGCTTCGCTCTGCACTGGGCCACGGAGATAGCACTATAACTCCACATCTCACATATCTTTGAAACAACTGAGCCACAGTGGTAGCTACTTTAGCAGCTATTTTAAAATACTGCCACTGTGCATCCATCCTGTATTAACACCAAAAGCTTTGCCACAGAAGTTTCTCCTGAGGGCAAAGAACAGTATGACAGCAATGTATCATCGGAGCAAAAACTGGGACTGCAGCATCTTTAGCAGCATCTTGCTGCTTCTGATTATATACTTACTGTTATTTCAGAGTTATATAAATATACTGAATGAGTTTATACAATTAAATCTCAGCTCAGCAAATTGGCATAATAAAGGCTTTTCATCATTTAGACCTGCTATTTAGCGGTTCACTCAGTTTGTTGCTGCTTCGCTAAGTGCTCCACTTTCAGGCTGTGCTTACTTTGCAGCTCTCCTCCTCTGCAGCACATCTAAAATCTATGCCTGTCAAAACTTCTGTGTGAGTGTGTGTTTTTGTGTGTGTCTGTGTGTCTTTGTGTCTGTGTGTTGGTGAAGAATTTGTTTGCACCGGGAGAAAACATATTGTAAGCAGTTCATTTAAGCTGACTTTGGCTCTGCTGCTATTGAGAGGCATTACCTGCAGTGTAAAGGGCAAAGCTGACCTCAGCATTTCTCAGACACATCTGAATTCTGATTTCCGATAAAAAATGAAGAAAGAAAACATTTTCAAGTGATTTTCCACCACATTATTGTCTCTAAATTTAATGGACTCAACTCCTGGTGCTTTGAAAGTGCAGTCGCTGCACCCACCACTTCCTACTTGCTTCAGCCACAGCTTTGTTGGTAGATACAGAGCTGTCATTGGCCATGATAGATTAGCAAAAAACCTAAATAAAAGCAGCTGCCCTTTGAATCCACTGCAGTTTGCAGAGTAGTTAAAAAGGAACATCCACAGACCTGAGGCCTGGCTACAACAGTGAAAATTTCATTTCCTTGGCATTGCTTGAACCAGTAAACTCTCTTTACAGTGCTGACCTTTGCAGAAAAAGAGAGCCTGAGAGTCCAAAACCAGACTAACATAACTTAACAGATCCACGAGAAAATAGAAAAGGAAAAAAGAAGAAACTAGCTGAGAGTTAGCAAGCTACTCAGCTTTTGTGACTGACTCACATTATTAGTTTACAAATTAGCAGTTAGCCTGCCAGCTTCACTTTCTAGAGCCACATGTTTCGGAGGGATCTCGCCGTGCCCATTATGGTGAGATCCGCACTCTAAGGTGTGTTTATACCATAAATGAGTAAATATCTTGCAATAGGATTTGGCTAAGTTAAACATTCAAATAACCTACAATAAAATATTTTAGGAAGTCTGAAATTTACTGGTATTGATATTGGTGAATTTACTCACTGTTTAAGGTCCCATGAGTAATACATTAGTACCAATAAGTGTGTTTCATGTCTTTGTTCCAGTCTTTGTTCCATCTCATGGTCTCTTTTTTAGCAACATCTATTATGCTGCCATACACTCCTCTACTTCCATAGCACAATTCTAAACCCAACTCAGCCCTGTTCATACAGCACACAGGACTCATTTGATCTCTCTATAAGAAGTGATCTGTTCTTCTAAAGCACCTTTAAATCGGCCTGACAAATTGACAAATTGCTGTCACAATCTCAGACTTGCGTGATTATGGTGCCTTCAGCTCAGTGTCTTCAGTCGTAACACACAGTTAATCATGATGCTGTGAGGTTTGTTAAACTGCAGTCCATCTCTGACTAACTGTGGCCTTGCGTGGGATGAACCTCTATCCACACATGGACTCATTCACTGGCTTTTTGGACCGTCTTGGACATCTTTTCTTTTCCTTTCTGTCTTTTTCTGTCTTTTTTAAGGTATTTGCTCATGACTGTTACTTCTGAAGGCCATTATGCCTGTTATTTTGGATCCATGGATCTTGAATATTCACTTTTCTTTTCAAAATTCAAACCAAATGTGAAAAATACTGATCATTTGCTTAAAAATGCTAGATACTATGGAAATGTTTGCTTTTTTAATTCACTTATTTCAAACATTTGTCCACCTTTTTTTAATAATATAGAATGTAAATATATAATATTGTAATTTTTTATCATTACAAGTAATTTAAAAAATTAAAAATTAAAAAAAATTAAAAAAAATTATTTATCTAACAAACCAAATACATGCATTATAGGCATATAAAAGTTATTTTTCATACTGTGTACAAAAAACTGTATCAAGGTGTAAAGGCTGAACTATATATGAATATAATCAGTACAATATGTAAATCTAAAAAACAAAGATCTGAAGGCCTGCATTCAGCACACAGGTTTGCAACTGAGTTTTGTTAGCACATCCCTTTCTTCTCCCCCTGTGGACACTAATGAGCAGGAAGCATTTGATCAGAGGGCATTAAGGGGTGTTAAGCATTTCTTTCCATTAAGCTCCATAAGTAAAAAGTCTCCTTTTATCAGATATGCAGAAAAACTAACAGCAACCAGAATGGAGCAAAGCCATGAGAACCTGACTGGAAGAAAGATTCACAGCTCAGTTCACATTTATGTAGTCTGTCCTATTTTTTTATGTGATTTGTTCTGGTTAAAACACATGTAATCTTTTCACAAATAAATGTGGTCTGCATTTGTACTTTCTGTGGTTGTGGAGTGAATTCTGACCAAGCAACCCAAAATAAGTTACCTTTAGTCCTGCTTCCTGCCTTTTACAGCCATTCGGCATAATTTTCAAGCTATTTTGAGTCAGCCTGGTGGAGGTAAAATCCATGCTCTTTCTGTCTTTACTCTGGGTAAAAATGTCAAAGATAGAACTGTAACATGTAGAGACTTTTTATTTAAAACTGTTTTATGTTCAATTTCATTTAATTTCACTGCAGATTTCACTTCACTTCAGATTTGATTACATTAAGTCTAAGGTTCACTTATTTATAACAGCCCCCATCTGACAGCTGCTCTGTGAAAGAAATCACACACTCGTCATCTCTTTACGTCACACACAACTGTGCCTCTGAAAGATGATATACACAGATCGTAAGTACAACTGGAAAAAAAAGCTACCAGTCACCAGAATAAATGCTGAAATTGTACATTTCTACACACCATGAATATGTACAATGCCAGCGTTTTGTTATGACAACTGTGCTGTGACTTTGTGTTGGCACAACAACCACTTGGTTCAGCTTACGAAAACATGATGCTTGGGTTTAAAATATACTGTCTTTTGACTGCAAACAGCTACCAAATGTATGTCCTGATGCCTTTTTAAAAGTGCACAGTTTTGTTACCACAATCATGGAATATGGGTCCTAAGATTACTGTTTTTATCTCACCTGGCTGACAAGCCACCATCATCCTCCTCCTCTCCCTCCAGATGTCAGCTCATACATATGAATTAATAAACTGTGTCACTCTGATGTGTTTTGAGAAACATATGATTCATATGGCACTCTTAAATATGAATGGTAAATAGGATGCCTTTACATCATATTTTTGCAGTTCATTGATCATCTCAAGAGTTTAAAACTGCATGTCATCATTCACCCATTTACACTAATGTCAGGGACGTGCTAACAAAGTGTCAGTCTAATTATTAGAAAAAGATACACACATATTCACACAAGAGCCAAGAGCATTTTGGTGTTTGATATCTGAGGAAATTTCCACATGCAGAGTCGGGGATCCTTATAAGTAACCCTGTAAGTAGACAACCCACTCCACCTCCTGCACCAGAGCAGCCCCACTGAACATGCACATTTTACACACGTGGTTTGCCAAAGTGTATAATTATTTCTGATGATAGATCTGATGTGTGAACGTAGGAAAAGCAGGCAGGCAAAAAAAGGCCATCTCTTAAAGCACATCTTCACAACATTAGGCACAAGTGAGCAAAGGTTAGTTTATTTGTGTAAAGCACCTGCCTGCTGCTTTGCTGTGTGGTAGAGTACATGTGAAGCAATAACTTTAATATAACTCTTTATAATACAAATTGGAAAAAGCAATAAGCTTGAATAAAAGCTGGTAAAAGTGAGCTGGTTTAAGGGTCTACCTGTTACTTATCACACCTTTTATGTCGCTATGTCAGCACAGGAGTGTGATTTATCCTAACTTTAAGGTTTGCAAGCTGTTAAAGCAGTCCCTGTCCTCATGTGTTGAAAAAGCCATGAAAATGTGACCTAATCTTCCCTGGGCGAGTGTAATCTTCCCTATCCGGAGGGTGTGTGTGTCGATAACTCACCACGATCAGCTGTCTCTGCAGCTTTCCTCGGGAGCTGCAGTCGTCTGTCTGGTTAGTCAGCCTGAGCTTCACAGGGATTTTTCAGTTTTATTAAAAAAAAAAAAAAAAAAAGTGAATATTTCCAGTTTGTGGTAATGGCTGAAAAAAACTCAGATTTACTTCAGAGTGTGTCACGCAGTGTGGCGCCCCATGTTTTCATGTGTCTTCTTCAACTCAAGTCAATCTTTCATCTTCTTCCCTCCTCTCTTAGTGTAATGTCAGTAGGACCCTGCTTCTTTTAGCCTGAATAAACACTTTCATAACAGTATCAGTGGGAGCAAGCTCCCAAGTGTGAGAGTTATGACCTCAAAGGAGAGATTACCTTTGATAGTCTTAAAGTCTGGAGTGTGATACACAAAGCAAGCCCTGGTCAGATGGCCTCAGTGACCTATTGGCAGGGTAAAGCACTGGAGTAAGTCAGAAATGTGAGAAAAGTGACGGATCACAAAGAGATCTGAAAGTGATAACAAGATATAAAAGTAAAAGTATGTGTCAAGGTAAGAATATCAGGATGTAGGATCGTTAATGCATCTGCATTTTTTGTGGAACATTTTCAGTATTGGATTAAAGCACTGCATGTTCTTGTGAAAGAAGCACCTGGTATGAGGCGCTGCAGTAGCCAGACAACTTGTCAATGATCAAGAGATGACCTGCAGAGTTGGGTAAACAGAGCTGCAGTCATCTACGCAGGATGAAACAGAAGAATAAGCGATCATCTTTTCTCTTATTTGCTGGAATAATGAGCTGTGTGATATTCCTCACATGGACAAAACAGCAGCAAATGTCCTTTGATTTTTACTGTGCTGCTGGTAATAAACAGGATGTTTAAGCACAGACAGTGAGTCAGTATGTGGGACGTGTGGTTGATATTATGTGGAGTGACAAATGTATTCTGCTGGACTCCAGCAGAGACAAACCTCTGGCTCTCAACTCTTTGTTTAATCACCTCTCCAAGGAAAACACAGCTCCACTGAGCCAGGTTAGCTGCAGGCGTGACTTATTCACACACACACACACACACACACCCAAACTCACACACACACAAACAAATGCAACAGCAACTTCAGTAACAAAAACTTTAAAGTGTTTTACTGTCTTATAATCATCTATCGGTTTCGCTGAAAGCAGACTCAGTTTCTGAAAATCCCCTTCAGCCTACTCACATTTTCACTGGCTGCACTTGAAAACAGAGCCATGTATGAGCCTGAAAAATGTTAGACGAAAAGCAGCAGGGAATAGAGGAGATTTTTTTAAAATGCTTTTTAAATTCCTTTTTACAATTGCTATTCTTGTCTTTATGTTTCATGTTCTGTTCTAATACAATGTTTCTCTGCACATTTCAGGTTACTGTATGATCTCCCAGGCATCTTCTAATGTTACCTTCCCTATGTCATTGCTGAAAGATGATAAAAGTCATAAAGGATGTACATGTGGCGACACACTTCATGGTTTTCTTTCGTCTGATTTAATTTACGGAAGCTGACTGCTTTCGTGCTGAAGATGTTGCAGCCATATGTAGGATGCACTGCAAAGTAATTGGAATGTGTTACGTGAGTGAATGCTGATGCGTGAAGTTACCCGAGTGTTCGTCACACCGCCATGTTGACAGATTTTCAATTCTCTGAAGCAAATGATACGGCAGACAACATGGATGTAAAAATCCTGAGAGCTACTCCTTAAAAAATATGAATATATCAACAAACCCTTTTTATCATGGCAAAGTACTTCAGCAGTTAGCTTAATTATTTTACCGTCATGTTTTGTAAAGCAATTTAAAAGTGCCACCTCCATCCCAGCATGCACCTGTGGGCTCAACATTCCCCAAGTTATAATCATCACTCAACACCACCTGCTCTGCTAAGCTTGGTGGTTTTTATGGGAGTGATGAGTCTAAATATCAAATATCCAGTCTGTACTCTACAGAACATCCCCCATTAAGTAAAATCAATGTGTGTACCCTAAAATAACATTTATAATGTTTCTCTGGCAGTAGCAAATGAGCAGGTTTTTTGCAGCTTGTCTCTCTTAAAGCTTTCCTTTGTTTGTAATTTAAATCTAAATGGCTGTTTGTTGGGGAAAGGAGGGCATGAGGAGGGGTGCCTCTTTTAAGCAGCTGATCCAAGCTGTGAACCAAACACTGACAAATCTGCACCTTTTAAGTTGATGTGGTGAACTTGTTAGCAAGCAGTTGCTTATTTACACATCCAGCAGGCAAAGAGCAAAAGCAGTGGCAAACAGCTGCCTGCTGCGGCTGAAAACGACACTATGAGAGCACTGAGAGAACATGAAAACAGTAAACTTGTTTGCCAGACATTTACACAATGAGCTGCAAGTCACTATGAAGCTCCAGAATGCCAACTGGAGGAAAAGATTCAGATGGTAATGTTCTGTGGGTGCAGCACCCCAAGCAACATCATCGATGTTGTTCGAGGTTATCACACTGTCACCGACACATTGTTGTTGTAAGACATATAGTACAGCTACTTTACACTTACAGCTTTCTGATTGTCTATAACTAAATTGAAGAAACATGCATGCAACAACTGCAAGCAGCCCGTCCTTGCATCAGCTTGCAACCACTAATGTGAAAAATTTTAACCTAATCTGATTATCCGTGTGAAATAACAACAGATTAAAATGAGAAATTCACCATTTCATGGTATATTAAGTTTTTATAAAACAGCAGCTAAAAACTGATTGGTCGTTAGTCCCGGTTTAATGACCATTTGACACTGTGATAACGTCAAATGCCTTTTCCACAGATCTGTATCACTTCATGTGTGAGCAGCTCGCTTCTCCCATATTCAGGCAACTCAGTGGAAACATGTACAGCAACAGGTACTTTCACTATTTGAACAGTTACAACTGCTACAAAATGGGAACATTTTAGCCCAACTTGGACGGCTTTTATGGTCTAACTATGGAGGAGTGGACTGAGCACTGCATCTCTCCAAGAGAAATTGGACTTTTAAGCTGCCTTTTGGCTGTTAGGTTCTTGGCTGTCGTCCATGATAACTCAGGTTATGAGGTTGGTTTGGCTGCAGAGATAACTGGTAGGCTAGGTTAAGCTAGCAGGGCAGCAGCAGGCTAAGTTAAGTCTCTGAGCTGGGATGTTGCATAGCAACATATTTCAAGTGTTTTTAAATAAAAAAATAGATCCAAAGGGACCATTTTTTGTGTTTTTGTGACAATGACAAATAGATGCTTTGTAAACATGTAACAAAATGTTTTTATATCTATTACTAACATCGCCACGCTTGATAAGCGTTTTGTTAAAGCCCTAATAGCTCACACTAGGTTATAACATGTACCCCTGAAGCAGTGATGTAATCACGAATTATCATGACCTGTCTCAGGCTTTTGCTTCAGATAGATGCTTCAGATACTTGAAAACACACCAGGATACATGCTTAGCTCAGCATCTGCTATGTAATGATAGTTTATTCCCGACTTAATAGGTAAAGCATGTCTTAGCGATTAACTATCTATTCTTGAGCAGGGTGTAAGCTATCATGTCAAATATTTCCCACAAGAATTAATCATCATTTATACCTATTCATGCCTCTGTGTTTAGTCTTTCGTCTCTTTTTTTAATTCCGAAAAGAATCGGCTGTAACCTGGGTTCAGAAGATGTTTATGTCTTTTATATGATAACCTCAAAGAGAGCCTCGAAAAGAAAAGAGACAAAACCAAAATCAAGGTCTGTTTGCATTTCTTTAGTCACTTCTTTGTTGTTTCAAAGTGTAAAATGTTTCAGTGACTTCATGATTTGCACCTGGTGAACAACTGGTCTGCTTATGTTTTGAATAGCAGTTATATGGAGCATAAAAGCAGGTATCATATAATACAAATTTTCTCATTACAAGGTCTTTTTATTGTGTTCAGCTGACTCGTTCACACATTCACAGACATTCAGGCAGTGACCCTTGTGCTAAACAGGACCTGACTCTCATTCTTACTCTCACGTTCTTTATCAGATTCCATGTCTAAGTGTGAAATTCAAATTCACTTACGCACAATGTATCCATCATTGTACCACATATTCAACAACACAAAGTCTGCATCCTCAAGTTAGACTGCAAAATCTGAACTTTCTTGTATTTTCCTGTGTTCATCCACGTTTTTGTAGAGAGAGAGAGTGACGTAGAGGATCACTGCAGGTGGTGAGGCTGTTTGGGGACGATGAGCAATGGTGTGTCCTAGGCCCATTTTTAATGCACATGTCTCACAGCTCCGTCGTGAGGAGAAAACAAGAGACTTAAGATACAAGATTGATGCTCAAGTGGGAGGTGTTCAGAGCTGGTGTGAGTCACACAGCTGAGGCATCATGCAACAAAACAAGCAGTAGATTTGCAGTTCATATGTCATGCCATATCTATCGACTAGGCTGTCTGGTTTTGCTGTTTTATTCATAAATCATATCAGATGCTGTCTTTCCTTGTGCTTTGTTGTTCTGAATTATTGCTGAAATATCAACTGAAAACGGAGCTGAGGTAAATATTTGAGAATTTGTTGTATGAAGGACACTTTGGATGTAGAATAAACATGGCTGGATAAACCCACCAGAAGAACTTGGGGCAAAAACAAGCTGAGGGCCCCAGTTGGCCCCTTTTCCTCTCAGTCTGTCACATTCAAGGACACTGAATGTAAACTACACTCAGCAGCACGATATTGAGCCCAGAAACCAACTACTGTTGTGTCAGTTTGCGTGTAGTGTTTCCAACTGAAGATAAATTGGGGCTATATATGCAAAATATAAACCAAATAACAAATGTCTCAAAAAATATAGTTTAACTTCGGTTTCCTCCTAATCAATGTAGGTACACTATGCTTCACTGCTGCATATTTAAATATTCTAAAGGAAACTAAAGACCTGAAGCTCCACAATCAACCACTAAAGGCTGCAAGTCTGTTGCACTTGACTATATGAAAGTGCTGGACAAATAAACAATATACTGACAGTTTTACAGAACTCGGCTGGTGCGTGGGAAGATAAAAAACAAATAATAAATGTTCTTGAATGAATAAATTAGTCATTTGTGCTTCTGAATTACTAAATTTATGCTTGTGAATAATTATTTATGATAATTTTTGCATTTTAATTAACAGAATGGCAAGTTACACAACACTGATGGCATTTTAACATAAAGATGTCAAAGCAAACACAACATTTTTGAAGTCCAAAAGTCAAAGAAAATCTACATTTTCAGTGTCCAAAATCAAAACAAATGCAGCTAGTTTATAATACTCCGTCAGTGGTCTAAAAACCTTCACCAGTTATTTTCAAGTTGCATTAACATTTCACAGTATTTTATCTTATCTAAAAACAGACAAAGCAACGACTGTCAATGTAGCACAAAAACTCATTAAAGAAGAGTGCAAAAGGGACAAAGTAAATTGATGTATCAAATGTAATGAAGGCTATAACCTCCTGATCTTGGTATGCAACCATGGAATCAGTAAATTTAGGTAACCGATACCAAATGACACCACTCTGCTGCTCACAATGTGTCACTTCAGTTTTTGCTTTTAAAGTTTTTTGGGAAAACGCAAAATAAAGTTACCGTCTTCATACCCTGGTTCTGTTTGATTGCCAGTTGTAATCATACACATATTTAATCTGCTGGAGGAAAGGTCAAGAAGTCAAACAAATCAAAAGAGTTTTGTCCTTTAGAAGCAGACATGCTTAGTAAATTCAGTGGCAATCTGCTCATCTGATTATAATAACTACAGGTGCTTGAATTAATTGCGCATGCAGCAGTTCTCATGTTCCCCCAGAGACAGCACACCTCAGAGAATCAAAGGCAAAGGAAAAACATACAGTAAGAAACATAAATCAGAAGAAAGTGATGTGTCTTATCACTTGCCTGCCAGCATGATTCCTGTCAGCGTCAGATCTGAAATTGACAAGTATTCACATCCAAGAAGTCTTATTTAAATTGTGTTTTTTCCACCTAAAAATAATATAAAAATGGATTAGAACAGACACCAGAGTAACAGTGTAGCTAGTTTATTCCTGATAGGCCTCTGATGGCACCCGCATGTTTTTGCTCTGATTTCTTTCCTGAGATTTCTTATTTATCACAGTACTGGCAGGTCCCCTGCCTTGGTTTTAACACAGTTTAAAATTCCCCTTTGCTGCATTAGCATTTGTTTCACTATTGTGTTTGTACTTACTACCCAGTTCTTCTTTTATCTGAAGCCTTCATCCAAAATGATGCCAATACAACATGATAGACCACATGGGAAGCAATTACATAAGGTAACTGAATGCAGAGAGATCCTATGTGAAGAAAGTGGAATAAAGCTTGAAACAACTGTAGATCACACCTTTCATTTGAGTCTGAAGTGAAGCGGATGCATTTTGATTTTTACTACAGTTGAAATGTTAGTAAAATGTTAGTGTGTGTATATATATATATTCCATTTTAACACTTAAAAATTTGACCCCTTTGACCACACTCAGCCCACAGTTCTTTTTCTATGCAAGCAGCTTTAATAAAGCTGCAGGTTAAGTTCAGCTTGAGGGGCTGAAGAATGCATTATGTGAATGCTTTGTCCCAACAAAGATGATGCACAAGAATATGAGTGTGTGTGTGTGTGTACACCTCTTTTGTTTAGTTAAACTCATCTGTCCTCACCACGCTCCCTTATCACTTTCCATATGTTAGGATCAGCTGTGATGGACAACAATTGTTGCCCCATATTTGGCTCTTGCCATTGCAATCCAACTTCCACTGCCAAACTAATTTACTGCTGCCGCCAGCACCCTCAATAGTTGCCTTGGAAACGAAACTTGTGGTAGCTTTTCTGTTTAGTGAAAGTGAAGTAATTGATGCATTATATGCTAATCAGAAATAACAGTGTGGGTAGGATGATGTGGATGTTCACCCAGTTGGCATACCAAGCAGATGCAGATGAGTGTAAAGCTGTCTGTTTCCTGGGCAGACCTTTGATGATGAATGCCAGGCGCAGCTCTGCTGATGGAAATATCTGCTTCCTGCTCAGCAGACCAGCAAAGACACAGTCAATGGAATATTAAAAATCATTATATCTGAGAGTGGGGGGGAAAAAAATCCCTGGTAGTGGAAGTGAGATAAACATCAGTGATTGTTAAAAGTGTCCATTTCACCAGAGCTGGAATTTCTTAATTGCTGCTGTGGTCCTCACTGATCTCTTCAGAACAGGTGAAACAGTGCACAGTGGAGTGTCCCTGAGGAATAGATAATTCATTCAACTGGTTGTGAGGCTTGATTAAGACTTAATAGGAGGAGCATATGCACATACTGGAAAAACTGTTATAGTAAAATGCACCACTTTTATGTCACTGTGTGGACACAGGATTAAATGGTTAAAAAGCTGTTTTCATCTCACAGGGTTTCTCATTGTGGTTCCCACTTATTTTCCAAAGAGTCTTCCTAATGAGCATTCCTCTACATGAAGAAAATACAGCAGTGTCTCATGATACAGTAGCAATGATTTGGACTCCTGACAGTTGACAGGGAGAAAAAAGATAAAAATGGAATAAAACTGAAGTGCAGTGTTGTGAATTATTTAGTGCAGGGGCCGTAGCAAAGATCTGACTACTTCCTCATTTAGGAAGATTAACAGATGTGGCAACTCACTCCGCTGTCAATCTTTGTAGTTCCGAGCTGAAGAACCATGAATAAATCTAGTTTCATATCTGCAGTGGGAACTATTCTTTATGAGGGTCCTCTTTTCCTCTCTTCCCTTGCACAGTTAGTCTAAAAATAAAGAAGGATGCATTTGTTATCCAACCCGACTAAGGGCCATTGTGTTGCATTTTTCTTTGTGGCCTTATCTCACTCATTCAAATTCTGCCCCGACAGCAACTTCTGAATCATTTTACAGAAGGAAACACATTTGTGCAAGTTTCTATATAGAGCTGCACATAATGAGAAAAATATGGCGCCGCCGGACAGGAGATAAGGGTGACCTGTACAACACTGAGAGGCTACTAGCCACCGATTCTGCAGAACGGACCAACGTCCTCCTCTCACAATGATGTATCTCTTCAAACTCAGCACCCATGTTGTACCTCATGGCTGAGGCTGTACTGTGACTTTCATGATATGCTTTTGACTTATTCCCACCTCACTATACTCTCATTCACCTGTCCTCACACAGAGGAGCGTTCACAATGAAGACATTTTCACACTGACATTAATCTGCCACTGGCCACAGACTCGCTTCATGGCCCCAGATACTCTTGGCCAAGGAGAATAAGTCTTTACCACCTCTTTCTCTCTCTCTCTCTCTCTTTTTCTCTCCCATCTGTCGCTCCATCTCCGGGCCACTGTTTAGACAGGAAGCCGTGTGTTCAGAGAAGCTGTTGTCTTGTTAAATGGTCCAACTGAGGAGGAAATGGATAACAGCCAACCTTGATAATTTTATATCCTCTTCCTCAGACAACAGACTGAATTGCAGGGAATGATGTGCCTCGAAGGCTACTGTCCTCTTGTGCTGCTTCATTGATTAGGACCTTCATGCCTTACATAATTTTATCATACATTTTAGTCCATGGTCCCTCCAATGGCTGTAGAAGGCCCTGAAATAACAGACTGACTATCAGCCATTTGCCAATGTAAGGCTGTACGTGAACATCTGTGGCACTAGTTTTTTGTGCATCCTGCGTCTTTTTTAGCCACTGCAGCAGAACCAGCTGCAGTATCAATGATTTCACCCTACTAGTGCAATTTTTCATTCATTTTTGCCTCCACCTCTTTCTTTCTTCTTCTATGTCATTTGCTGTTTTGTTGATTGTTGTGAAAATAGGGGTCAAAAATGCTACTTTGTCGTAAGAATGGTTTGTTAATCCGCAGGTCTTCCATGTTTCTCTTTTTAATGACAAATACAGAAGAGCACCACCTGCTGGTATGGAGATTTTTTTCCCTCTCATGTACGTGTCATATCTCATGGTAGGACGTTAGCTGCACCTTTTGCAGCAGCGATGCAAAAGTTAACCTTTGTCCATACTGTAGCCTAAATCTTGCTGCTGGTTCTTGGTGTTGAACTGGTGTGGCTGGGGCTTTACTGCCATGCTTTGAGCTAAATGCTAACATCAGCATGCTTGCAAGTACAGTGCTAGCATGCTGATGTTAGCGGGTATAATTTTGAGCATGTTTAGCAACATTTACAAAAGGTAATCAATCATAATCGAATCATTGTAGATTCATCTGAGTGTTCAGAGTGGTGTACCAGCAGCCTTGCCATCTCTTGAGCCATGTTTAATGCAGCTGGCTCACAAGTCAAATATCTTTGACTTCTGTTGTTTAACAGTCTCTTGTTTGACCAGTAAAGTCAAATACTCACTGCACTCTTTGTGCTTCTTTGAGAGTCTTTGAGAGCTCAGAGATGGCACAAAGAATGGTATTTTTCATTCTCCTTGATTGGCACTTTATGATTAATGTGATCAGACTTGGATGTCATTATTGCAGAGGTGTAGGCTCGTTGATTAAGGGGTGATTCAAACTCTTAATTTAAACTGCAATTAATCAAGCGGGGTGATCTCATGACACAAAATGTCAAAGAGACACAGTATGACAAACACAGTCTGATTGGAGAAGACAACCACAGAGTAAAAACAGCCTTTTCAAACTGTTCAACACAAGCAGCAAATTGGCTGGAAATTAAAACTAATGAGCAATTACCCCACCAATGAACTTCTATTAATGCCTGTTTTCTCTATGCTCTCCAACTGAAACCTAATTTCTACTTATTCAATCAATCTGAATAAATATGACACTTAGTTCCCTAATCTTTCATTGTGTTCTCTCTGAGCCACAGAGAATGTGCTTTTGCATTCTGATGCACGTCCAAGAAAATAACTCATAATCTCCGAGCTCCTCCTGAAAGACTGTGAATACAGTGTACACAGACAAACATATTTCTCCATAATCAAAACATGGCAACCACTATTGGTTCAGTTTATTTGTACATTCATAAATATTTCATTTGCATGCAGCTTCTGTTATGAACCTCCTTTCCATATTTCTGCCATATTAAAGCTTATTTTGCCCTTTAGAAAGAGAATAGCTGCACTCTGCTTGAACCGGCGGCTCATTTCCGATTTAATCTGGTTTCCCTTCGCCAACGTGACTGCACATGAAAGACCCTTCAACACGGAACAGTAATGACTTAACAGGGTGTGTTCACAAAGAGAAATACCTAACAATACAATCAATTATTTAGCCATTCTCTAAGCCCAGAACAACCATGATAAAGCAGGGGATAAGTATCAGTGATTAGCTTTGATGATGGAATTTAACATTGTCATCAGTGGACAATGAGGTAAATTTAAGGTTATTGTTTTTGTTTTTTGGCGAATCAAAGTATTGCTCTGTTGGTGTCAACATTCTGAATTACACGTTTACAAATTTTTCAGTAATTTTCTTTCCCTCAGAGTGTAATGATCAGCAGCCTCAGTGGGGCGTATTGAGGAAACTGCGTAGAGATTCATCATAGAAAAAAACAGCCCATACCATAATGACTGGACTTTGCACGGACCCACATTTTCATAAATGTAAGCAGATGTAGCAGATGTAGCAGATGAGCGAGCGTGCTTAAGTGTGTGCATGAAAACTGGACTCACATGAGGTGTTCTGCATTCCGAACAGGGGTGTTTTAAAAGAGATCACTACCACCATCTGCAGATCAGAGCCTGTAATAACATCCATTACGTGAACATAAAATTCAACCTTACCTCTCTTATCGTCCTCATGGGAAACTGCTTAATGGATTGCCACTCACCGTGTCACACAGGAAGCTTGAGAAACATTCAGTGTGGGTGTTGCCACAGTCGTGCATGGGATGAAAAAACAGTAGAAAATCAGTGGACAAAAGGTCTTTGTGTCTGAATAGAGCTTCTCCCTCTGCATTTCCAGTTCATTTTATACTTATATCATTTGCCCCTTCTGTAATGATACTGAATAGGACTGAATAGTAGACAGTTTTCAATACTTTAAGGCTCGGAGAGTTGGAGAGATATGAGAGTGAATAAAGTGAGGCACAATCTGCATTATTAATGGAGTAATTATGCTAATTAGATACCAGCTTTCATCACTCACAAAACAGTGATCTTTATGCCTCACAGCAACGAGGCTCATTGTTCAGACCTCTCCTTTCAGCTGTTTCACAAATATCTTGTTTATAATGTTGATGATGCTGGAGGCTGATACATGTCCGTATGCTTGACTGAGAAGCCTGTGCTCACTTATCAAGAGCCTGAAAACCTCTCTGTGCAGAAGTGATCTGTGTCATAGTTCATGCTGTCCGATGAAAACAAATCCTTACTGTCAAGCCTTAATTCCTTGTACATCGCTGATGGCCCGCTGGAGTGACGCTCTGCATAGAAAAGTGTTGTCGGTTTCAGTTAAAGGCACAAAAAGAGCACAGTATGTGTTATTGACAGTAGTCACTCTTGGTGCTTTATAAACTGCAAAAACAAATCTTTACCGTGCAACTATTTCAGCAAACCTGACATTGTTTCAGACCTCGCAGATGTGACTTTTACACGTACCAATGCTGCCCCCTTGTGTAAGAAATGAGAATATGTTGAACTTCGATGCGAGTGATTGATGGTTACCACTAGAGGCTCCTCTTAATAATATAACGTGCAAAAGTTGAGTGATCCTTAAACTGACCCTCCATGGGGAGGTCATGGTGCAGGTCAGCCACAGATTTCTGAAATATTAACCGACTCTTAAGTCTTTTAAAAAATTGTAATTTCAAATGAGACTATCTTGGAAAGCTGGCAGCAGTTAGCTCTCTGATTCAAGATCAGTTACAGATTTGCTTTCCTGGAGCTTCAGTGTCTTTTCTCAGTGGTGTTCATTAAGGCAGATGTTTAATTTTGGCTCCTGTGGTTAAATTACAATCCCTAAGCCACTGCTTTTTCATATAGTTTTCCCAAGTACAACATCATATGAGAGGTGTAAATTGGTCAATGATTTTATTACGACAGTAAAGACCAGGAGGGTTGTTATAACTGAGTTAAAGAATTTGAAAACTGCTGCTAACAGCACTATTCACCACACTGAGTAAGACACTGAAATATAAGGAGAAAAGATAAGTGTGAGGCTGCAAATGATAATGTCGAGATCTTTCCAGATATTTAACAGATCTGGGATAAAACTCTAAAAGTCTATAGTCTATCTGCTCTCTCTGTAGATATAAAAGGCTCAGTGGGATGAAATGAAAACACAATACATAGTTTCATGTCTTTTCACACAAATAAAAACAGAGATACACTGTATAGTTAATAACTATTTACATCTTAAAGTTTTGTGTACATGAACATGATTGTTAAACGTTTTCATGACTCTCAGCACAACCTTCACTCATGCTTGAAGCAAGTTTGTATGATTAAATGAAACACAGCATTTCTGAACTGCAGGGCGGAGGTCAGGGTGGATGGCAGGCGTACAGCACTTGACTCTGGTGCAGCAATCCAGGGATTTGAGTTCGGTCTTTGGTTAGCTCCAGGCAACAGAAGCCCTTTGTTTAAGGTTAGGAAAACAAGTTTTTAGTTTTTGAAATGATTTCAACATTTGGGGTTTCTGTATTCAGTTCATGTTCATGTACACAAATCCTTCATATAAAATGTTCTGATTATTTCATAATCTGCAGTGATTCGAGGTTGTGGATACATGCTGATGTATCCTATGTCCCGTTAAAATATATCCTCTTAAATCTTTCACACTGGACCTCAAACTGCCAATGAGATTAAAGATTTAAAGGGTCACTCAGACAACTGAGTATTGCAAATCTACAGTGTTGAGGGACTTAAAAGAGACAATTTTTTAAAAAAATGGTCAAAACAGATTCAAGAGATGATAAAATTTCCTAAATTTTAGACATTAGTGTTTGCCAAGTTCCAAAAAACCATTGTTTGTGACATCACCTGGGTAATTTTCCTCAGACTTAAAAAAGCTCCTCCAAAGCCACAGAAGACATTATAGAACTTAATCCACAGGCTGAGAAGTACTCGATGACTACAGTTGACTTTTGTTTGTAAAATGAGTGGAGTGACCCTTTAAGTTAACCTTTTTGGCAATTACACCCTATCTTCTCTATGAAATGAACATGATCAGTTTTAATGTTTATAAAGTGTATTTGAAGTCTTATTCCTCATCAGTAAATTTGTGATTTAACCACATGTCTAAGGAGGAAAGACAGTTAGATGACCTGTGAAATTTGCTCCTCTGAGGTGCAACTTTCAAGTTGAGCGAAGCCCATTTTTATGTATTTAGCCCAAAACACAAACCATAATTTTTCTAAGGGTCTTTTACAATCTGTAAAGCAAAGGGACCCCCTCTATTCTTACCTCTCTATTGGCACATTCATTCATGACAGGACTCACAGCTTTGACTGGATGAGACAATCACTGTACTGTACGTGTCCAAGTCGAGTTTTCCGCCGCACTAAGCAATGAGGATGGAAAGGTTACCTAGGGAACCAACCAGAGCGGCAGATTGTACCTTCTTAATAGGAGACACTGATAACTGCTGAGTGGAAATAACTGAAGGTCACAGGTGACTGCGCTGCAGAGAGTCTGACACCTTAAATATCAATGCAGATAACCCCATCTATTCAGGCATACGTGCTGTATTTTCTGCTTGGATGATCACATATTTCCTGTAGTTACCTTTTAAATAGCACACAGAACAATGAGACCGTAATGGTGAAAAATATGGGTTCTCAGAATATCACATACTTCACATTTTTCTTCAGCAGTGATATTTAATGAGGAAAAATACATTATTAACAGTACAGTATTTTTTTGATATGCTACATATCATCTGATAGCAAAGGATGCTACATTAATTAAAAGAAACTGAGATTTGTTTCAACAAGCAGTAATTTAGAGGGTTTTATTCTCCTCATGTTGTGCACAAAAAAGTCTAAAACAAGGACCACTTCGACATAAATCAAAAGTTTAAAGAGTTATAAAGACCTTCTCCTGGTGTGAGGATTGTTCTTGCCCAAGCAGAGAGCTACGCTACCCAGAGAGCCCTGCGACGACATGGAGCAGGAGCTGCAAGAAGCCTGGTCCACCCTGTAAGAGATGGAGTTGTAAAAGATTGGGTTGCTGTGACCGCTCGTCTCCTCACGGTGAGGTGGAGTGTGGCCGTCATAAACGTCCGGGTCGCAACACATGCAGGAGAACAAGGTCCTGAGTCTGCTGCGGTCATAGTGCCTAGAGTGTTCCGATGAAACATGTCTGCACTCCTCTACAGAAGGGGGCAGGAGATTCACACAGCTCCCCTTGCCGTCCATGGGAAGGCTCAGGTTGCACAGGCTGCTGTGTCCATCTTCTCCATCTTTAAATCCAACACCAGTAAATTTTGCATCTGTCTCGGACACGTCCGTATCCTCCTGTGAGTCCTTGGGCTCTGTCTGCGTGGACAGCTCCTCCACCTCTGCCTCGAGCCTCGTGTCATCCTCCTCAGTGTTCACTGTGAGAAACCTCAGCACCACCAAATTCAGAAAAGCTCCGATGACTGTCAGCCCAACCAAAATGTACATGAAGCTAAATGCCACGTAAGAATGGCGCTTCTGAAAAGCATCTTTCTTCTGCAGGGCCACAAAATCCCCAAATCCAATGGTGGTGAGCGTAATGAAGCAGTAGTAATAAGAATTGAAGAAAGTCCAGTCCTCAAAGTGTGAGAAGGCTGCAGCTCCGATACACAGAGTGCTCATGCATGACAGGAGACCCACCAGGACCATGTTTCCCATGGATACCTCAGTCTCCTGGAAGCCCAAACCTTGCTTTGCTTTGCGCAAGAGGTAGCGGACAAAAGTGTTGATCCTCTCGCCCAGGCTCTGGAACATGACAAGTGTCAGAGGAATGCCAAGGACAGCGTAAAACATACAGAAGGTCTTGCCAGCATCAGTGCGAGGAACAGAGTGGCCATAACCTACAAAATCACAGCATAATGCACTTTTGTTTACTCTCTGAAACAGTCTTCACAGTAACTGAGATTACTACTCTGTTAAGGCTTAATAAGGCTACAATGCTAAATGTTCAAAGACCTGCACACCCAGACAGGTGTTTTAACTTGTTATGGGTGCATCAAACTACAGCTAAGGTTGAAGTTAAGCAGAATAATTGGAATTTAAAACTCTAAATCCCATAAAAAGGAACACAAGTTACCTAAAAGGTCTCCCTTCTGTTCTAAAAATATTTGTTCCATCTTAGATTTACTTAAATGAAGGCCCAAATCAAAGGTGACTTTTGAACATGCATTCTCTGTTCTGAGACAATCTCCAGCTGCCTCAGGCTGAGACACCAATCAACATTTGCCTATTATCCACATCACAACATCAGGTCCTTTTCATGTGCAGGTTTTGATGAACAGGAGTGTTATGAGACTGTGCAGATACAACAAAACTAATAAGATGCCCAGAGAGATGTCAAGTGCAATCAAACAAGCTTGAGTCATGAAAAGCAAGTGAATATGCCTGAGTGAGTGGATCATCAACATGAACTTCTGGATTTAATGAACTAAAACAAAGAAAAATATGTTATATTTCCTTGGTACATTAACATATTGATCAGTTTTTTAATTTTAGGTATGATTCTGTTTATTAATTCTGTTGTTCGGTTAATTCAAATCAAATTTTGTTTAGCCTTAAATCACAAATCATAAATTTCCCTCAAGGTGCTGGACAGTCTGCTGGAGAAAATTGTTGCGTGATTTTTTTTTTGGAGTGTTGCTTCAGATACAAAAAGGGAGCTATAAAGGGCCAGATTCTAACATCTGTGTTTACAGGTGGACATAAACACAACTTTAAATCATTGATGTTGCTCTGTGACTGGTGGGAGTGTGAAGAAGCAACTGTTTGCTCTCCACTTAACTACGATTGAATGCATTACACAAAACCCTCATGAGCACATTTAAGAAGACACTGTACATGAGTAACAAGGACACCATTTAAAAAGCTTGATGCAGCTGCAAAAGGATGATAATTCCATCGTCTATGGAGAACAGAGGCTGTGCTAAGCTTGAATTTAAGGGATTTCAATAACAAGCAGTTTTCACAGGGCTAAAGAGTATTTTAAAGTTGAAAGAAATGCCTTTTAACTACTGCTTTTTAGCAGTACAACATTCTTCTTTTGTATCCATTATTTCTATTTACAGTTGCTTGCCCTGTTAGACACATATGTCTTTATCAAAATGGCTAAATAAACCAACATTAAATAGGTCCACCCTAAGCCTGACCCAAGATCATGACATTTGTCATTGTACTGTTGCTTTACAAAGACATTTCCATGTCTCTCTTTTTGAAAAGATTTGACATTTATTTTAATCATAGTTATAGGAAGCAGAGAGCTCACAATAATGCATGACATGTTTTAAAAGCAGTGTTAAAAAAGTGGCCTACTCTTTTTATCATTTCCACTGACTGTGAAAACTGGTCAATGATAATTCATGTTGTGAATCCTTTTTAACTTGACCTATTTTTGGTGAAACATCTCTCTGAGTAATTTCATAAGTAACAATACCTGGTACTAAGTTTTCATTTGTTGTTTTTTGATAACGATATCAAATTTTTATCCGAAAATGAAAAACAGTGTGCGTCTTTGCAGTGTCTCACACCGAACCAAAGTTTCACCATTTCCTCCACACAGTGGCCCCTGGGGGCCCTGTGACAGGACCTAAAGTGCGCCTACAGACAAACACTGTTTTTCAAACATATTCTTACTCACCAATTGTAGTTATAACCGTGATGGCAAAATAAAAGGAGCCGGCGAACTTCCACTGTCTGCCGGCGCGGTGCGGCTCCGACTGGAGGACCACTCTCTCAATCTCCGTGTAGTCATCGTCCGTGAAGCCGTACTTCTTCTTCAGCTCGGTCAGCTTCTGCTCCAGCGCCTTTCTCTTTGAACTCTCGCTGTCCGACTCCAGTGCGTCAAAGACGGCGGCTCCGATGAGCAGGTAGAGGACGATGGAGAGGATGAGACAGACGGTCCTGATGTTCTGCGTCCTCATCCTCAACTCAAGTGTGCGCGCGGAGCGGAGCGCAGGGAGGGTGCTGCTGCTCACGAGGACACATCAGATATCCTCCGTGCATTTCATTCAGCTTGATGTACTGAGGCCTCTGTGGCCCTCTTGGATTACAGTATTAGTCTATGTAGGTGTTGAAACTGCAGCCTCTTTTAGTGTGTCAGCAGGTGAAATGGCACTAAACCGTTGTGTGTGTGTGTGTGTGTGTGTGTGTGCACGAGCTACCTGAGCTCAGCGGCTGGCGGCCCCTTTGCTTTCCACAGGATGTTTGTCTAACTCAAGGGGGCTCACGTGGACGTGTCAGTGTGGATTATTGGCCCTAAGAAACTCCAGCTTCTCCTCTTCTCTCCCTCTCATCATGTCAGCTGTCCAATAAACAACTTACACAACCTGAAGTAGATGCCAAGTTGAGATTTCTCTGTTAGTGTGTCTGGGTGCGTGTGAGTGTCTCTCTGTGTGTGTGTGTGTGTGTGTGAGTGAGTGAGTGGCAAACTGATCACTTAAATGTGCCTATAAATAACCAAATCATGGTATGTTTTATCATACTACTAAACTTAATTACTATGAAGATTTGGTAAATAACGCCACCTTTTATGCATCATGGCACATTAATTTGACTTAGATAGATAGATAGATAGATAGATAGATAGATAGATAGATAGATAGATAGATAGATAGATAGATAGATAGATA
>JAQNCA010000014.1:21930641-21956552 GCA_029783725.1 Acanthurus tractus
ACAATTCAGCCTAAAAATAACAAATTATGACTTTCAGTCTACATAACGAACCTCTTAGTAGAATATCACAATATATTTTTCCACATAATTTTAGCACACAATATACCAGATACACAGTTAACAAATGTTAGTACACCACAAAACCCAGCACTGCAGGGAAGAGCTCATTTCTAAAACTCAGATGAGATTTAGCACCTTGTTTTGGCCGACTTCGACACAGCTACAGAAGGTGGCGGAGCTGGAGGCATCGGCAGTGGTGCCTTGGGTCCAACCTCTACTTGAGCGCTAAGAGCAGCTGGAAGTTGCTCCACAGAGTTGGTAATAGGCTTGTCTGGAGCATTGTAGGTGACAGTCACACCAGAGGAGTGCCTGGCCATGCGTGGGTCTCTGCGGGTGATGCTGACAGAGGACACAGCGGGGGTGACAGGGGCAGGGGCTGGGACTTGAGGCTCTAGCATACTGAGGTCCTCCTGATAAAGTGACATCTGTGATTCAGGGACAGCTGGCTCCACGTTAGGCTGGTAAGACGGAGGGACCGAGTGTTGGTAAGCTAAGGGATCTTGGTGCTGGTAAGCCGTGGGGACTTGTGGTTGGCCAGCAGGAGGGACATCCCCTGACCTGGAAGAGTGCACCTCTTGCCTGGGCGACTTAGATTCAGGCTTCTTGGTCAATTTGGCTTTTTTAACTGTAGTCTCATCTTCCATCTTCTGACCTACAGAAAAACAAATCAAAACAAAAAACTATTTAGAAATCTGCTGTATAATCACTCATGTTTACTCTACATGATTTATAGATCCATGACGCTGAACAACTTTTACCTGTGCATATTTTACAGTTGAGGTCAAACAGATGAGTCTTGTGTTCAGCAGTTGTGTCTTTGAGCATGGTGCAGAAAATGTCTGGCATGCTGCTGCCACTGTTCCCCTCAACAGCAGCGGGTTGAGATGAAGCTAGGGGAGACTCATCTTGGTCCTTTGGGGACAGAAAAGCAGATCTCTGTCAAATCTAAGGTGAACGGGTTTACGAGATTTCTGCAAAGTTGGTGTTGGTAGCTTCAATGATCAACAAGAATGAAAAAAGACAAAGCTTCCCAGAGAAAGAATGTGTACTGAAGAACAGAGGAGCCAGCAAGACTGTTGCCTTAGATATCTTCATGTCCGTGCTTTGCTAGATTTGTGAAAGATTTGTTTAAGAGCTTGTGTACTGCGCACCATGTGCAAAGGTGAAAAGAACAGTGTGAAAGCTTCAGAAAGACAGCAAGCCAGCACTTACTGCAGCAGAGGCCATGCGAGCAGATGAAGAGGTTGTGGACATACATACATCTGCATCAGATGTTGGTGGAGCATCCTCCATATCCATGCTGTGGGAGCCAGAGTCATGCCTGTTGCCCAGTTTGGACTGCCCAGAATGAGTCCTTGGACTGGGAGACTGCGCCCATGGTAGACAACAACATAGAAAAATTAGAATCCTCTGGAAAATTTTGCTTGATTACATTCTCTTTAAACACTTTTGATGTTAAGTGGAAAGGAGCACTTACCTCAGAGGCATCTGGCTTTCTCCACTCAGATATCTCTTTGGAAAGCAACTCTTCAGCACTTAGTCTCACCAGTCTGAAGGGACTAACCTCACCACCTACCACCCTATAGAACAAACCCTGAGACAAACATACCACATTATCAAACAATACAAAGGACATCAAGAAAGCTTGAATATACAAAACTCTACAAACACAAGACATGTACGTAACTAAAAACATATGAGCATGTGTTTGATGACTCACTTTGTTTTTCGGATCTTTCAGGTTGAACATGAGGGACCTGTATTTGTTCTTGTACTTGCTGTCAGTACTGAGGCAAAGGTTGAACATTTCCTTTTCTATGGCGAACGCCAGCCTTCCCACCTCACTCTCAGTCATTTTCAGATCATCACTGTCACTCACCCTGGTGTTATGAAAAGAACAAAAAACAAATATCGGTGCCTGCTGTTTATAATTGATAAGCCCAAGATTGACATGGAGTATCTTTAAGTATAAAAAAAAACATTTTGAGCTAGGTTTCATAGGACTCCTACCTCTTATAGAGGATGTCTGTCAGTGAGCGGCGGATGTTCTGTCTCATCTGGTTGTTGGGTGGTGGTGGCATAGGGGGCACAGCGGGCGCCGAGGCAGCTTGATGTGAATGTCTTGAAGAGGAAGAGTGGCTGGAGTGAGCTGAAGAAACTGATGAATGAGTTCTGGAGGATGAGGACGAATGGCCATGGGTTGGAGCATCCTTTTGTTGTGGCTGCTTCTTAGGAATGGTAAAGTTGGACTTTGTGACTCGCAAAGCTCCTGTGATGTGGATCGGGCCCTGTTGAACAGTAGACGGGGTATGGACAGGTGAAGGACCTGGTTTCTTGGACTTTGACAGAGCTTTACTCTGGAGAGTCACAAGTTTCTTAGGCGTCTTGGAGCTTGTGGTCTTAGAGGAGAGCTTCTTGCCCTTTGGGGAAATCTTGGCTACTTTAGTAGGTGGGCCCTTCTTGTTTCCTTTGACTGGTGTTGTGGACTCTGGGGAAGTTTTTACAGGAGCTGGAGCTGGTTCCTTCTCTTTATGCTCTTTCTCACTCTGCTTTACTTCTTTTGGAGGGGCTGCAAACCAAAAACAAGATCCAACGATTTAAAATATAACATCATTTACCATATCAGCAGATACAACACATAATGTGACAGTATTTTCCTAACACTCGAAGTAATCATTATTATGTGTCAATGATTTGGAAACAACAGAGCTGTAATGCAAAAAAGCCCCACATTGATTTTGGATGACAATGAATTTCACAGCTTAAAAAAAACACACACACCAAAAAATTATAATGAAGCACCTCCTAGATTGATTTTTTGAAATGCCATTCAAATAAATGCACACAATTAACATGTAATAAATATTCTGAAATGAACACAAAGTTGACAACTGGGCAATTAAAAGGCCCCTCTTTATTTGTGGCAGTGGATGGCAGATACATTTTGCGATTTATAAGCAGTATTTTCCTTCCAAACCTTATGTGATGATCATAATCTTTGGAGAGTAGTATTCAAGTAGCTCCTTACAGCACAACTCAATACCAAAAGCTCCATTCAAGGGAAAAAGGAACTGATGCTTGTGAGCCTTGCGCAAACTAACTCTTAACTTAGTAACAGCAGCAACTGAAAAGACTACAACAACCAGGTTCTCACAGATAAATGTGAGTCAAGAGGTAGCAACCAGTTACTCAGTTCAAAATGTCATTCAGGACACTTTTTTCATTGCCTCCTAAAACATAATCACTGTTACACTGCATGTGTAGCTTATGTGAATCAGAGTAAAATAGGAATAATGAAGTTTATAACTTGCTCATTCCAAAAGTGAAAACATATGTTCATTTATTTCATGATGGCAGCTCATTCCACTGACACCAGATAAGGCAAAAAGTAACTAGACTCAAGTCTCATTATTTGTCCTGTCATTTGAAATTTTTTTTAAGCTACAATTAAAGATAATAATCTTATGTAAATAATTTCAACACAGAAAAGTATACCAAATAGCACCACAACTTATATGGCAATGCACACTTGATCAAATCTGTCTTCAAACTGTCATCTGCAGGTGCTGATGCATCATCTGTTGTGCTCATGTTGCTTGATACAGTTGCATTAGTATAAGCATTAACCCCACCTGGACACACACTATACACCCACTGAAAGGTACAAGCCACAATAGTGCTGCGTAAAGCAGGAGACCAAAAGCAACCACAAGCAACCATCTTCTGAATGTTTTCACACCAATCACAATGTAATTCAGCAAAATGTGGGCTTTGAAAGCACAAATCACTGAGCCATACTTTCCTCCTCCTATAAATCACACAACAAGCATTACTCATACTGATCTCCTGACTTAAAGATGCATTTGACTAAAAATAAAAACTTTCTACCCTATTAATTATGATCACTCTTCTGCCTTTAATGACCTGATAAACAAAAGGTTAAAAAATCTGAAATGTCCACATTTCAACAGAAGTTCCCTTCATTATATATCAGGTGCAAAGTGTGTGAAGAATTTTAAGTGTGGTGGGTCTCCCTCATTTGGACCAGGTCTTCCACTCCTATCTTTTGGTGGTTCTCAACTTCACTGCTGTATCTCCAGGGGGTGTCTGGCCTCCATGACAGAGCTCCTATCTTCTCTTGCTTTTCACCATCTGGGGGCTTCTTGAGTGTCATGTCTCCAGTGTGTGCAGATGTATCGGATGTATTTGCTTGTTTGAGTTGAACGGGTCAGCATATCCCAAAGCAAGCCAACACTGCTCACATAATCAATCAAGGCATCCTACAATCTGTTATATCACCTTTTATTTTAGAGCCAGTTTCTCACATAACAGTGAGACATCATATTCATTATGAATCAAAAACTTTCAAAGAAGTCAGCCTGTCACCCACAAAATTATAAGTAGAACAACACAAGGTCATGCTTAACAGCTGATATTATCAGCTCAATATGAGCTATGTTAGCTCCATCAGTCCACATTAACACTGGGGAGTCTGAGACACCTACCTGCCAGAGAAAGGGAGGGGCTTTTTTTAGTGGTCCAACAGCTGAGGTGATGAACCCAGGAAGTAGAGGGACTTGAGCAGGTAGTTTGAAATCACATATACACACAGGGGAGCACCATTCATCAAACAGCAGAGCATTCATCTATGGAGAGCTCCAAGTTTAAAGTTACTGACCTCCTTTTTATCTCTCCATCTTCTTTTATAGCTTTTCATCAGCTCTCTACTTTAAGTGTGACATATCCAAAAGGGGTACTCCAGAGCTTTAATATTGCACTTTCAAAAAGATAAGGAACTGAATAGTCTTCAAGTAAATGGCCAATATTAATGCAGTAGAAGCAGATTTATGCTACCATTTAGTCCACTGCATTAGTTACAATAAGAAAATAGCTACTACATTTCCCATAACACACTGGATCTCTTGTCCAACCCTCTGGTAAAAGCCTACAGTCCTGCCTGCAGTTTGTAAAAACAGGTTCTGTTTAAAATTTAACATCTCCAAAATGCAAGCTGAATAACCCATGGTGACAGTATCAGGATGAGTTTTTCAGACTTTGCAAAGCTCTTTCAGTCACTGGAAACATCATTAAACTGTGTGCAAAGGTCAAGTGCCCTCCACCTTGACAAACACAATATTTTTTAGTGTCATCTGTGGAGTGCCCCTTTCAATAAACATATGTTCTGGATTATAAGTTACTTACCTTAAGCATCACACAAAACTTACCTTTTTCACAGCTGCCAACATTTCACTGGGTACCAAACCTTCACATTTTCAAAATAACACTTTGCATATCATTTGAAGTCTAGCATACAGCTGAGTTCATCTCCAGAGCACTCATGTTATTCCCAAAATGTATGAATCATTTCTAAATAATGTTAGCATGACAAGAGCCACACTTATAATGGAAAAACAACAATGGGGTTTCAATGTCAGACCAAGACCTTCAAAGAGATACATACACTTTTTGTTAAACACTGTTGGTGATATGGGTGTAGTCTTTTCTGGTGTTACTGCAATGTAATTATGGTCACTGGACCAGGATGCAGTGGCTGGTGGGGGTGGGTGTTCCTCAGCATGCTCATCTTCGTCGTCCTCATCTGGATCAGGACTGTAGTCTTCCTCGCTGTCCGAGTCCTCCAGCGTCCTCTTCTGTGTCTTCCCACCAGCACCGCTCCTCTGAGGTGGAAGGAGGAAAAAAAAAAAAAAGAGACAGCACTCAGTAAGCATTGTGAAATGTTTATCCTTAGCTACATTAGCCCTTAAAAATAGATTACCTTTATGAATCGCTGCCAGATATCGGGAAAATCTGCCCTTTGCTAAAATCTTTACGTCTTATGGTCCTTTATCTGCCTGCTCTTTGCCTTCTCAAACCAACCTTCACATAGTGTGCAGCACAGCACAATTCATCCTTTAAAAAGAGCATTTCTGCATGAACCACGCTCCAGCTGGCAGTCCTTTACATTGCTTAGCATGTAGCATCCATCTTCTGTAAACCCTTCTGTGAAACACTGATGGTTTAATGGTTCTTGGCCCAAAGCTTTTACTGGTCTGGCCAAAGAGTTCTTCAAAAGTGGGCCCTGTTACACAGAGCAACTTCAGTACGGTCAGGCTTCTGTCCAGCTAGGAGTTCTTCAAGTTTAAGCTCTACAAAGATTGCTTTCCTTCATACACATAAAGGATTTTTTAATCAAGCTATGAATGCACAAGCAATGGGCAAGGTTTGCTATCTGCTTTAACAACAAAATATGAAAAGTGGAGTGTCTAATACAAAGACTGTCGACTCCTGTAGGGATTACTTGTTAAGTTAAAGAATTTTAAATGACTATTAGTCCAATTTAGGTTAATACAAAACACAACATGAGCACAAACTTTAACTATACAAAAACAAAAACATATCAATAAGAGCACAAATATTGCCTTGAATTTGATAAAGTTGATAAGTTTTTAAATATATAGTTAAGATTTTTCCCTCCTTGTTGTGTCGAGACTGATTAACGAGACTGTGACTCCTATGAATGGCTGAAATATGTCACAACTATAAACAATATGATTAAAGGCGCCACAGGAAGGGAAATCATTTCTGCAGCTCTTCCATCGAGAAATCAATTTTTCCATTTGAAAGTCTTCAGATTATCTCATGGTTTATTAAGAGCTTTTTTTGAAAAAAATATTTTTAATCTCTGATAAACACACAACTTAGCTTCAAGGCAAGTATATTTACATTTCTAAACACTAGAAACAGCTCTCATCTGCAAACAGTACTTTCATTTCTGAAATGATAGACAAAAGAGTTAAAGCAACATGAGAATGATGACTCCATCGTCCTCAGTAGCTGATTGGTCAGAAGACAGGCCATTAACTCAATTTGATCTGAACCGTTGAACTTGTTCCATTGTTGGTTACAATTGTGATATAAGCCTCTTAAATGAGAGTCACTCTCTGATTTCAATGCATCCTGTAAATATGCCAAAATGTAGTGTATCATAAACAGACAGGTATCAGAAACAGAGGAGCATACAATATGTAAAGTTATTCTTTTGGTAAGAAGTATTTTTTTTAAAAAAGCAAAGCTTTCAAAAACCTTCTTGAAACCTTTTCAAATGGCCCAAGACTTGCCTTTCTTGTGACATAATTAAAATGCACAGGGTGCAGACATGGCCTGGAAACTTGACACTATCAAGACAGATCTGAAAATATAAATTTTAGATTTTCTGAATACCAGATGTAACTGCAATAGCACCTCAGTTGGTGAATATTAGGTTAGGACCGTCGCATACACACAAACGTAGGTTTCTGTAATGCTACTCGTCAACAACGAAACACAACATTCATCCAGGTCATAGCAATGTAGCCATTTGTGCATGTAAATATAAAATCATATATAGTTATGGTTAAAACATGTACACTACCATTCTATAACTGAAGTAATTCAGAGACAGGTGGAATAAGTATGTGTTTTCAAGAGTCACACTAAATTCTAGGGCTTAAACCTAACATCTATAACAATAAGCCAAACATTCAGCAAACATAATGGGCCGTTAGGAATTGATTTCCCAAATGGGATAAAGGCATGCGATCTGAAGACTGACATCTACATTACAACGGTTCTGACAACAAGTATTAAACCATGATTGACTTCTTAGAAAAGGCTTTCAACCTCTGTAGCTGATATATCTTACAAGAATATTTCACCTGTTACCTGTACAGCTTTACTCATGAGGTAAAAAGCCTAATTTTTTTCTCTTTTAAGGACAGGAAAGGACAACAAATCAAGTGCTCCAGGTTACCTTTGGTGTAGACTTGGTTTTCTGGCTCTTGGCTTTGTCCTTCTGCTTGGGGTCTCTGACATCTGTGATGGACTTCATGGCTGCAGCGGCATGTCTCAGGATACAGTCGTTGCCACAGTACACGGAGTCTGGCTGAGCGTTATTCTCACAGCCTGGCCCGATACATTTGGGAAGAGAAGACTCTTCTTCTGCTTTCTGCACAGCTTTCTCCTCTGGCACCTCTGCTGTCGGCGTTGTTTTCACCTCCACATTTGATGCCACTTTTTGCTCTGAATCTGGTAGTGCTTTCTGCTCCGTTGTGGGTGCTGCCTTCTTTTCCACGATTGGTGTTGATTTCTGTTCTGCTTTTGGTTCAGCTGCCTGCTGCATAGCCTGCTACAAGTCAGTACACAATAGAATTAACTGCTAATGATGCTAATGACAAGAATGTAATTTTACTGAGTGTTTTCACAGTACTAGCTTTCTTTCTTGATTTAATTTTTAATTTACTGTTGGCAAGTGTGGTTCTTAAAAAATTTGTGCTGTGTTTTTTAAGACAGCATTCAGTTTCAGGAGGCTGCCTCATGCCGTGTCTTTAACTGTATTGATTTCTACAAAAGATATTTGCAGTCTTGAACCACTGGCATCTACTATTTGGGTTCCTGCTTTTAAACAGGAGCACCAGCCATGCACAATGAGAAGAAACCAACACACTGGAGCCATGAGGGGCTGCGCTCTAATCACAGTTTCAGAGATTAATAACTACAATTTGTGTTTCCTAAAAACATTTCAACCCTTTAACAGTGACTGAGGAAATGGAATTCCATTTGATTCAAGTATATAGTGATTACAGTACTAAATTATAAACCACAACACCATACTTAGCTTAACATTAAGATAAGTGGCCTACACTCAACATGCACTATGATGTATTAGATGACAGAACACCAAAGTGGACAAGGATTTAGTAGCTGGACATATAATACAATAATTTAAATCCTTTTAGTTAAAATCACTTGTAGCCTACCGGTTGAAAGATCTTTATCTTCTTTTTCCCAGTTGGATTAGTAGCTTTCTCAATCCTGCCTTTGATGCCCAGGTCTTCTGCTCCCCTCTCCTCAGTTCCAGCAGTTGCTGAGGAAGGAGTGGCTGCCACAGTCCCAACAGCTGACTGGTTGATGTCTACTCCACTAGTGTGAGCACTCTCAACAGAGACAGCAAGAGCAGTGGACAGAGAAGCAACATCAGCTTTGAGCTTTCCAGCATCTGTGCTTGAAGGGAGAATAGAAGTGGCGGGCCTGACCACCTGATTCTTCTTAGCAGTGCAATTAGGGCAGATGTAGTCTTCCCCATTTCTCTCCATCAGGCGCCCACGGGCCTCAGTGATGCCCACACAATCTCCATGGAACCACTCCTCGCAGCGGTCACAGCAGATCATGAACCTGGTAAACACAGAACTTTTAGAGAGCCACTTTTCTTAACAGCAATTCTTAACAAAAACTCTGTCTAGCTGTGAGTGTAAATACAAAATGAGAATGTGTAATCAAACAAGAGCTGTTACTACCAGTCTGATGACAAGAGTAGAGGAGCAAATGGTATTATTTCCAAGGAAGAATAATTTCATTATTCAAACGTTAAGTGTCTTACACAGACACTGCAGTCACTGCACTCACAGTGAGGACAGGAAAAAATAGTCAGTTCCCCAAAAAGATTTGAGGTCTTTTTTTATGAGTCCTGAATCGATACCTAAATACAAAAATAAAATAAAATATTACAACTTAAAGCTACTGCCTCAATCCTAACTTAGTTTGCTCCTCTGCAGCTTAAAAATTTCACCGACCATCTACAGCAAAACTGAGTGAGTCAAAACGCAACACACCGACAGGTTCAGAAAATACTGCAACAACCAAGCAAAAAAGACAGAGAAGTGCTCTAGATATTATTCATTATAGTATGAGCCAGAATTTATTTAATTGTGCATTTTATTTCCCAAAAAGTTAAATTTATATTTAAGATTTCTTTTTGCAGTATGTTAATTTAAAGTCTCTCATTTGTGCTGTATGAGGTTTTTTAGAAGTTCTATTCATTTTGGTCTAACATTTCATTTATTGTTGTCTTATATCCATAACTTAATAAGACGGGACCTCTAAATATAAAAGTTAACCTTAATGTGTTTTTATTTACACTATATAAGCAGTATAGCATTAAAAGTTATAGATTACTGACATGTAGGCCTTAGAAAAAATTATGTGATCAAACCATTTTCTCAATAATAATCATCATTGAATGAGATAAGGATAATAGATGACAAAATACCTTTTGTTGTGTCTTTGGCGACAGATGCAGTAGAGAGCATTGGGGTCATAGCCACCATCGTCAGACTCAATGGAAGATGAAGACGATGACGTCAAAGAGTCATTGTCGTCGTCATCGTCGTCGTCGTCATCATCATCATCGTCATCATCATCATTCTCATCATTGTCATCCCCTTGGGCCATTGTTTTGCGTGTGGTTCTGGAAGCTTGGGTAGTTTTGGGCTTAGTCTCCCTCTTGACTGGTGTTGCGCACCTGTTGGTTGGAGCAGGAACTTTAACAGTGGTAGTGTTCTTATTGCCTGCCTTCTTTTTATTGACATAAGTTCTCAATGGTCCACGTTTAACTAACACTGTGGCAGGCTTGTCTGTGCTGTCATCATCAGTCTCTTTGTCAGTCTCCTTTTCTGTTTCCACTTTGATATTTTTATCCCCCAGTTTTTGGTTCTCCCTGCCAACACCTGTCTTCTCAGAGTCCTGCTCAGGCTGTGGCTGTATTGTGTCAGTGCTCCCTCCATCTCCAGGACTCTTTTCCTCTTTTTCCTCCATTAGCTGGTCCTTATTTGGAGCATCTCTGCTATCCTCCTCATTCTCAGAGCTTCCCTCATCTTTGACAGTCCCCTTGCCACCTCCCCGGGTCTGTCTACCACCCAGAGTTTTCCGCTGAGGCTGCTTCCTTGTGCCACCTCTCGTCTTCCTCTCTGGAGATTCTCCCTTGTCCTCTACAATCTTGGTGTCGGCATTACCATCAAAACTGGCCTCTGAGGCAGTCTCTGCATCGGTCGGCGTTTGGGAAGGAGGATCTCCACTTTCCAGACTGGGAGGGGCACTTTTCCTTGACCCTCTTTTGGCAGTCAAGAGGAATTCTTCAAGCTTGTCAGTACGCTTAGACTGTCTGCCACTGCGACGTACAGGGCAGCGGTTTTCAGGGCTGTCTGTTGCTCCCTCCGCTGGCATCTCTCTCTTTGCAACAGTGGTTTGTCGGAAACCCCAAGTCTTCTTTAGTTCACTGTTCCCCTTGGAAGATTTATCTGGCTTTTCTAGTGTCTCTCTTGCAACATTCTCACTTTTGGTGTGAAATTGCTCCTTCTGCTCACAATCCCCTTCTCCAAAGCCTGTAAACAGATTTTCAAAGATGGCTGTAGGCAAAACATTACAGAAAGCAAACAAGAGCGCGACAAAGTACATAGTACATACTGATTGCTCTGTGATCAATCATAAAGGATTCAAAGTCAATTTGAAAAAAAATTGCTTGACTTGATAAAAACCTTTACATACACTTCATTTTCACCCAGATTTCAATTATTCTAACATAACTGAGCCTGACACAAAAATTTGTTTAACTTGATGTCCCCACCCCTTTATTATGAGGGAAAAGAAGCTCATTCAAGATACCTTGAGAGCAGCTATCCATACCATCCTGGCTCTGTTCTGCCTTAGGAGCTAGAGAGAGCTCAGGGCTTGCACTCTTCTCCATAGATGATGGAGTCAAACTTTACTTTCAAACTGAAAGTCCACAGAAGAGCACAAGAGACCAGCTATGAGTCACTCTTTTCAGTCCACAACATGTCAAATACTACGCTGCCAGGTCTTTATTCATTAAGAAGTGATGGGCTTGCATCCTTTTTTTGAAATAACAACAAACAGGTAGTCTTTTCTATTAGACCCTTAGTAAAACATAGCAATGCAAATGTTTAAAAGACCTTTTGTAATGACAACAACATAGAGAGCGTGCAATAACATCTATTAATTATATGATACTACAACCACCTCTGAGTAACCAGACAACCTGTGAACAGGAGAGATAAGATACTGCAAGGAACACAAAAATATCTTTAAGAAAGATCACCAGTACCAAGTTTTGATTCATACTATGTCCTCAATGGTAAGTGCTCTGTGGACAAGGACCAGCTGATGTACCGAATTGGTGTATTTTTTCGCTAATTAGGAACAATAAGGTGAAACACAGAAATGGGTGAACTAGGGTTAATTTAGACACCATCCCCATCACACAGTTTATCTACCGAACAGGACTGACAAGTTAGTTTTTCAGCTGCCAAAAATCCTACTAGTATACATCTTACACATAGTTCTTCAAAGATAATTAAAAGAGAAAGTTTTTTTTTCATGTTTGCTATTCAGGAGGAATGTCTTTTGAAATTTCTCTGTATAGTCACATTAGATAAACATCCTCTACAGCATAATGCTGTAGTTCCGGGTTGAACAGTAAAAAAATTTATCTAAAAAACTACTTTTGATGAGTATTACAACTTAAATTTCCTTTATACTAACTTAAAATAAATTGGAATTCAACTTACCAATTGAAAGTTGGAAAAAAATTTAAGTAATTAGCGCAGCAATTTCATAATTTTAAAACAAACTATATCATGGTCAGACAATAGGAACGTTTTTCATGTTGATTGTAACTGGTGAATTTGTTTAGGTCAGTCTTACAGCAAATGACAAAATTCTTCTTTACTTAAGACCTCTTCAGGGGCCAAGCTTTACACTGTTTTATTTTGAGAGAAAATAATGAAAATAGCAAATGTCCGTACCTGCAGTTCAGCAGAGATGAGCAGCACAGATCGTCTTCAAACACAACAAAGTCTTTGCAGATATAATCATCGGTCTTGGTACAAAGATAAAGCATCTGCTTGTAAGAAAAAAACAAATGTTAAGCTGAAAGTCCTCCACAATTTACAGAAAGGTTAGCATACAAGAAGAACAAGGACTTCTTCAAAAAACAAAAAAATAAAAGATCATGCTGCTTTTCTATAAATTCGGAATATTTCTAAATCTTTAATGCATTCACTGCTTAAGTGAACCTTAGTTTTATTAATAAACAAAACTACGCTGAACAAAAATGATTGCTTTAGAATTTAAAGTGACGCGATGATGACGTCCATGTTTTTTAGAGTAACTGCAAATGGGTGACAACAAACGGAAACAACCAAATAATTGGGAAAACTGCTTGCTATGGGGAATACAAGGAACTGTTCTCAAATTGTTGGCAATAGAAAGTAAGAAACTTTCATGCATACGAGTGAATTCAACCTCCTGAGAACCTGCGCACCCATATGAGGACATTACATTTTTGCCTTTCTGCACCATGTTACTTTATTTTCTTTAAACTTGTACCCATTGTCCCCATATGAAGACATCAATTTTGCAAAAACTATTTCCTGTGCAAAGACAAAGTTTAGTAATTAATACTAACTACACTTATAATACTTTCATAACTAAGCTATAAACAAATAGGTCTATAACTTATTATACGTATTAGGTTAAAAATTTAGGTCCTACTTATCCCGAATAGCTAGGAGAAATAAAAAATGCACACCAAACAAAAGCTCGGGTCTCAGGAGGTTAATAACTGAATGCATTTACGCAAAATGATGCCCCGATTGAAACCACAATGGTGATACCTGCTTTAAAATGTAGGTATCGATGAGTCATAGTGATATAGTAAACCAATTAAAAGTGGTTGAATAAGATTACTTAAGTAGTGTGCCCGTGGTCACGACACTGTGCCACGTGAATGGGGAATGCTGCTATTAGAGGTGGGAGGGGCCCGAACGAACATAAAATTAAAGATTGGCGCAAACTGCGCATTCAAACCAAGCGATGAGATTAACCCATCTTTTATGAGTACCGATTTCGGCAGTAAGGCGTTTAAACGGCCGTATGATGTTTGCAGTACACGTACGGAGATTCAGCAGTTGCTACACGACAACGATCGAGGGAAGCTGCTCAAGGCCTTTGTACACTACTCAAGCTTGTCTCTCCAATCCCAGCACAACCATACATCGATATCACATGTGCATATTGGCAAACGTCACCTTTAAGTATCTCATGTAATCGAACAGCTGGTGTATGTTTAAGGAATCGGAAAACACATCATGACAACAGACAACAACCCCAGCACACGGACGGCAATGATGGCCGCAAAGCCAACATTCAAACAGCTAAAAAACTATCCGCCGTTAGCTAACGTGAATCGCTGCACACACGTTGTGCTACGTGATTATGCAGCGGATATTTAGCAAGGCCTTGTGTAACTTTATCACGCAAATCAATGTATCTTCTCTGAAGTTAATTAAGTTACTGAATCGTCTAACAACGAGGAACTGAGCGTTGCAAAACGTGCACCTGTAGCTAACAAGACTGGCTAACGCTGTTAGCCACCACGAGCACAGCCGAGCTTACGAAAAATTCATCCTTTAAAATTGGCTATTTGGTATTGAAGGAGCCACCCAAAGTCAAACCATATTAGTTAACTGCCAAAAACCAAACGGAAGGCATTGCTTCTATAGAATTAATCACATTTCACCAACCAATGCGAATGACAAGAGTAAAATATAACAGCGTAGTTTGTCTGTACATAAATTAACGTTAACGTTACAGTTAACGTCAAGCGCATCATATTGAACGTTGCCGCGAATAACGTTACCATACAACTTCTACCGGAGAACAACAGCAAAGACATTTAAGTATGTCACAACATTTAAGCATTAAAAATTCTACATATTTTCATAGCTGTAGCCTTTGACCCACCTACGAACTAGAAATTACGATGATATGCCCTCGCTCTTCGGTCAATCCTCCATTTTCCACTCCCGCTGGAGCTAACTGACTGCGGCAGATGGCTGACGGTTGAGAATATGCTCAATGTGTCTATAGCGCCCCCACTGGTAAGGAGGTAAAACAAACAGACACAGGCAACGATGATGCTTAACCTGCACGCCCAGGAGGGTATGATAGTAGTTTTCAATAGATAAATTAGTGGGGGGGTTTATCGGGAACAACTGTAAGCTAAACGTAAACTAGAATTTGTTTTCGCTTTCACTAGACAATAGACTAAAAATCCCTGCATTCAGCTCACATATTTTACATTTTAACACATAAATGTGGAGCAGGTCATTTAAAAATGTCTGTCAGTTCACTTTGTTCTCACTGGGTAGAAGCTGAAGTTGTGGTGTGAAAACAACTTGAGTTATCCGTGACTTGTTCTCATGACATTTGATATGTGCAGAAATCTGACCTCTCAAGAGTCTATATAGAACATCCCCGAATAAACCTGTTAGTCCAAACTTCTGAAATGTTGAAATGTGCTGTTTTTGATTTAAAAAAAAGTGTATTTACAGTCAAAAATTTATATACACCATAACCAATCCAACACATGATCAAGTTCCCCTGAAAAAAAGGAACTATTTGTGACCAATAATTTTGTCATATTGTATTACCTAAGTTTTAGTTTCAGAAATTAAGTTCTCTGTGTACAACTTACAAATCAAAACTATGTTAATTGATTGCAGACAGTTTTATATCTTATTCGACCACAATGTAACTGTAGAAACAGCTTGTTAAAAATGTTTATATTTGTTATTATCTTTGCAGTATACAGCAGGCAACATTGGAATGACAAATAAATTAACATAAAATACAAAAGAGGTCATTTACAGACATTTTTGTCAGCAGTCTTCTAACCTAAAGCTAGAGTGGTCTATTAACACGGGTTACATGTTCAGTCTTAAACACTAAACTGTAACTGCTGTCCTTTACATTTAGTGTACATTTTGGGACACTGGCATGCTCTTAAGATCTTTGCACTTACAGTTTTGAATAGACTGCGAAGGAGTGCATAAATATGTAGAATACATTATTTAAACTGCTCCATCTAGTGGTCACTATCTAGCTATTGTCAGTCTTTTTCCCCCCACATTTAAAATGTGACCACTGACTTTTAAGGGGCAGTATGTAAGCCCTGACAGGCAAACAAAATATATAAATTAAAATAATATAAATTTGCTCCTTTAACAGCTTCTTAAACAGAACAATTTACAGAGGGATATCCATGTAGTGAAAAAAACATTTATACATTTACATTTTCAAGTATGGTAAGCTCGGTTAGGACAAAGTGACAGCGACGTTGTCAGTGCTCTTCTCCATTTCACAGTCTTTGTCTGATGGTGCAGAGACTGGCGTGTCTCTGAGAGAATTCGGGCCACTGCTAGTCTGCCCTAAACCCTTGTTTGTAAGGTCTGCTGTTGATTCAGCCTCAGGTTCTTGCTGTGGGGCTGTGGCTACAAATAGAGGAAATGTGAAAAAATACATTACATCTACGAAGCTGTCAGTAGTACTGTGATTGGTAAATATGTAGTTAAGCAACAGTGTTGTGACTTCCAGACAGGGTTAAGAGCTGCTGCAAGAGAACAAACAAAAACAAAAGTCCTTGTCTTTGTGAGTACCATCAACAGCAAGTGATGCTGGGAAATGCCGTTACCTGACTGAGTGCAGGACTTCATGTGTTCTGGCCAGTGGGCTTGCTGACAGGGGTAATCACAGTAGCTGGTGTTCCAGCAGCAGTAGAAGATGGCCTCTTTCCTGCAGTTAGCACACCACTGTTTCTTCTTCGTCTCATCCACTGCTTGCTGCTTCTCCAGTTCCATCTGCTTCTTCACCTCAGTCACCAACCTCTCTCTCTCCTGTTCTAGACTTTGCCTCATCTCTGCCATTGTGAGCTCTAAACCATAGTACAAAAAACATAAGAAAAAATTATTATGCTGTTTTGGAAAAAAAGACTACATGGTTAGTTAATTGCTAATAAAATGCGTTCTTACCAAGATTGTGTTTCATTTCTGATAGTTCTTGTTGATGTAGCCACTGTAACTTTTCAATTTCAATCCTCAGGCGTCTAATCTGAATGAAACCCATGGGCACATTGAGGTAAGCAGAGGTACACAGGCAAACCCACTGTTAGGAACTGAATAGTATTTAGTGACAAAAAATCTAAGACCAAACACATACCTCTGCTATTGTATTCCCTGAAGTACTCTTAGAGAGGTCATTGTAGATTTCAGTCATTGTACCTTTGATTGCGTCCATTATCTAAAAAAGATTGGACCACAGTATTTTAAGTATTGTCTTTAAGAAAATCATATTTATGGATAAATCAGACTGACATATGAACTACCAAATTCAGTTGAGTTCTTTCTCTTGTTATTCTTAAATTTAATTTTATATTGCTGCTAAAAGCAGTAGCAAGAACTGTTCTGTACTATATCTGAGTGTGTTAGACACAAGAAGGTTGTGTCTAGTACACTCTGCAACATTTCCCACAAGACAAAGACAATAACAAAATCTTAACCCAGGGCTTGTTTTCATTTAGGTCATGAACTTTGCAAACAATTAGTCAATGCTGAAGTCTAGTGGATTTGGTACCTTACAGGGCAAATGTAACTGAAAAAATACACTTACTTTATTTGTGTACTTTGCAATGTCTGCAGCCACATCCGCTGAGGCAGTGGGGATATACAGGTCAGTTGCCACTGATGAAGATGTAGCAGCTGTGCCTAAACTTGATGATGCCATCATGGCAACAGAAGCTGGACTACTGGACACCAGAGTGACAGCCGACGTGGATGTGCCGAGTGGAGTGTCTTTTTGTTGAACAGCTAGAATAATAAAAATATAAAGCAGAAACAGAAACATCACCAACATGATGGTGAGATATTTGGCAAGCATTTTTGTTTTTGCTGAGATTAAATATTCCAACTGATGATTTATTTAGCATTTGGATATTGAACATTTTCACAATATATTTCCCAATCACTATTAACAAAGAATTCTGAAATCTGCTAGCATTCTGGCTTGTTTTCTACCTTTAACGGCTTGTCTGGTCTGATAGCGTGTGCTTTGTGAAGACTGCTGTGCTGAGGATGAGGACACTGCTGTTGAACCGTTCCCAGCAGCCTGTGTCTGGGTCAGCGCTTGAGCCTGGCCTTGCCTGGGAGATGACGCCTGCACCTGCGCGGTTGCCACAGGTTGCTGATTCTGTTGCTGACGCTGCATCTTCTGCATGTGCCATTTCTGGGAGGAGGTCTGAAACTTGGCAGTAGGATTCCACACCACAGCTCTCTGCACCACTGGCACTGTCTCTCTGGGCAGCAGGGGGCGCTGTTTCTTTAACACTGGTGTTGTGGAGGTTGAGGAGGAGGAGGGAGGTGTTGCACTTGCACTTGACACAGTTGTCAGGCTTATGGTTGCAGAAGAGGGAGTAGTGAAGGAGACCATGGTGACAGGTATGGCCATGGAGGACTGCGTGGAAACACTGGAGGGTGTGGAAGGAGCTGTACTGTTTTGTGATGGGAGTGTGGGTGGGGTCAGGGCTTTGCCTGCAAGAGAAAGTACCTTCATTATTTACCAGCTCTGCTTGGGAAAATAATCTGATGTTTTTAGATCTGCTAAAAACTGACATTACATTCCGTATGTATTTGATCATTTCAGGAATCAGTAGTGAAAAACAACTCTCACCTTCAGGTTTACCAGCAGATGACTCTTTACCAGTGGTGTTGTCTTTCCTGCTCCTTTTCCTGTCCTTGCCTCCATGTTCCTCTCCAAGGTCAATAACCAGCTCTCTCTCTGAGTCAGAGTCCTCCACTGGCACAGGCTGCTTTGCCTCTTCTTTCACCTGAGATTTCTCTCTGGGACCTGGTGAGGCTGAAAGAGTTTTGGTCTTCTCTGGGTTCTCTTTCTCTGAATCTTTGCTTAATTTTTCTTTATTTGGAGCATCTGATGCTGTAGCTGTGGTGTCGCCAGCAGCAGACTCGGTTGCCATAAGGGTATCAGCTTTACCCTCCTTGTCTTGACTCGGGGATGGTTGGTCGCTGACTTTACTTTTAGTAGACTCCTTCTGGGCTTCATCCTTTGGTGCTCCATCCTGGCCATCCTTGGTCTTTTGCTCCTCATCACTGGCGTACTCACTATCACTGGAGTCAGATTTATCAGAGTCTTCAGAGTCGCTGTGTTCCACACCTTTATACACATCAACAGAGATCTCATCTATACCTGTAAAACAAAAGAATGGGAGGGATACCAGACCAGCATTCAGTATATTACAGGGTTCACTAACAGAGCAGCAAGCGAGCGAGTTACTTTATCAAATAGTGCTGGGCGGTATCCCGGTTCATACCAAGTTTTTTTTTGTTTTTTTTTTAATATGATATGAATTTTTCAGATACCCCAATACCAGTGTGTGTAGCTTACATAACGTTGGGAACAACAAGCGGCAGTTTGTCGCTTGCAAATCAAACGGTGTACGTACGTTTGCCGCTACGCACGTTTGCCGCTACGTTTTGCAAGGTGGCACGACTTTTAATGCATGACTGGGCCAGTCGTGCGTGAAAAAAGAAAATACCGTCATATACTGTGAAACCAATATAATTTTGAAAAATACCGTGATATACATTTTTGGTCACACGGCCCAGCACTAGTATCAAAATTATTCAATATCACACCACAACACCACATCAAATTCAAAGTCTAATCCTAAAATGGGGATTGTTAAGCAAGTTTTGCTTAGGTCGACAATTATGAGACATAACCAACAAAAAAGGTCTGTAAGAACTGCACTGACCCAGCTGTGCCTTGCAACTCTCAATGGTTTTGTCCAAGTTCAGCTGGAAACGGCTCTTGATCTGTCTTTTTGGAGAGGTGAGGACTGGTGTGGCTCCTTGTTTCTGCTGAACTGTTTCACTGAGCTCCTTTAGGTCCATTTCTGCTTTACTCCGATCTGGAAGAATACAACAAAAGATAATCCGGAACAGCATTGGTGCACAGGTCGATTCCTAGCAGAATCATGTCAGAGAGTGACCTGTATTTGTTCACAGAGAACATTATTTAACACTTTCATGCACATTATTACACATTATTCACTTTTACATGATTGGTATTAAAGTTTTACCTAGATTGAGGTTCAGAATGCTTCCAGTCGGTGGTGTCTTCTCCTGCTTAGAAATGCCGGGAGCTGGAGAGTGGAATGGTTTAGGACTGTCCAAGGAACTGCCTGCAGGACCAGGCCGAGGATGGGCAGGTGATGCTATACAGAGATATTAAGCTTTAAAAGAAAGCTCCCTCCAATCAGACATATCATGCTTGTTGCACTTCTAAAATACACCTGGTGAAATACCTGTACAGTCCATGGACTCTTCTGTTGTATTGCACTGGTTGTTTGGAGCTTTCGTCTGGGACTTGTCTGCTGTCTCTTGTTCCCCATCTGAACCATTATAGGCAGAGGAGTTGGTGCTCATGGGAGAGCGAGGCATGTCACTGAGAGGAAGGCGCCGGCTTGCTGTGCTTCCTCCCATCCCGGCCCCAGACAACACGGTCCTGGCTAAAGGAATCTTGGGTGATGCCGTCATATCAAAGCTTAGTTTGATCTTCTCTTGTTTCTCAGGTTTAACTGGGGTGGATGAGGGATTGGAAGGATCCAGCAGCATCTGGAAGTTGTTGTCAGGAGTGTATGGTGTCCTGAAAGGGGCATAGTTAAAGACTCCAAACTTCTTCCTCATGTTCTCCACGTAGACCTCCATCTCTTGCATGGCACTGTTGAAGATGCTTTTGGTCTTCTTTACAGAGAACGGAATCTCTTTGGACATTAGGTAGCAATTGTTTAGAGGAACCCAAGCCCTGAAGGATGAAGAGTCACATCTTAAACACACTCTGAAATGAACCACCGTGTTCAAGAAACTGAAGCACAGAGAGGCTGATACCTGTCATGCTGACCAAAAAAGCGAGCATCCACCTGTCCATCTTTGTCCCGCAGAGCTTTAGCAGGCCAGAATGGAAATCCTTTCAGTTTGGCCCACACCAGAGGATGTGGGTTACTCTGCAGACACACAGTGAAACACCGGAACTCAGTGGTGGTATTCGAGGGATCTAAATTTTAATGAGTAAACAATCTGGTGGAATCAGCAGCAGAAACTTTCAAGTTACTCAACTAGCTTACACAAGGCTCACAGAACCAGTTGTCTCTCTTTTGGCAGGCAGACAGATAACACTCAGGACAAACTTCGATCTCATTCATCTGCAATGAAGAACCAAAAACTAAATGAAATTGAGTTTCAGCTGTCAAAAAATCAACGTGGACATAAAAAATGTTTCTCACCCAGCCCATCTATACCCACCTCATGCTCACAGATTTTAACTATCACTTTAGCGGTGGCTGTGAGTTTGTGATTGCCTGAAAAAAGGACAGTTATGTTAAAACACACACTTGACAAAGTCATTCTATATTGTTGATAATTATATTGACTTAAACTGGTTCATAATGACGACATCACGGTATTGCTCTATAAACTTCCACTATCCAAATATATTATCCCGATTTTCCTGAGAAAACTGAATATTGATTAAGCAATTGAAATGAAATAGTGTGTGCATATGTTTGAATAGCATGACAGTGATTTAATCCATGCTACCCAGCCCTGCTTAAGAAAACATACCTCCATTGTATATTATACAGTTGTGCAAAATCCATTTTGCATCTGCCAAGAAGGCCTCTGTGCAGCCATACATTTTCTTTTTAATATTCTGCAGTTAATAAAATCAAAGTTAATATTTCTAGCCTTTTTAATTTTCCTACATTATTTTGTGAAAGAAAAAAGCAGCTCGTGGTTTACCTTCTCAAGTGTGCAAAGATCCATAGGGTGAAAAATGTACTCAGCGTAATCCGGATGTTGTTCGAGAGAGACAGGCTTCTGGAAGGGTTCAGTCTATAAAATTGAGAAAACATAAAAGAAAGTGAAGGCAGTTAAACTCTAAGCCAATTGTCCTGCACAACCTTCCCCTCAACCACACATGAACATGCTACCATCATGCTATAACTAAAAAAAATCTAAAAGCCGCTTCAAGCAAAAGGAGGAAAACCAGTGGAGGAAGAAATCATGACGGGGTCTTGTTAGTGGTGTAATTGATTACCCAATTAAAAGTCTTTCTCTGCGTGGAAGCTGCATGGGGGGAGCGAGATGACAAGCGGGGATGGTCCTGAAAGAGAGTGAGAGGGGCAGCTGTATCCTCACCAACAGCTAGTACGTTAACCTTCATGGTTTCCAGCCATGACAGGCCCATTATAGTACAATGACTATGATTGTTAGTTCTGTTATTAGAAATCTTTTGCACATGCAAATCAAAAACATCATGCGGAACTGATAAGTGGACAGGTTGTACATCAGGGTGCAGATCTTAAAATCTGGCACCATCGCAAGGAATACGATGACCAGAAAAATGCGTGTCTTTTGGCTGCAATCTAAAAATTAAAATTTGCTAGGAAAAAAGTACATGCCAATATCCCAAGGAAATTAAAATGACATTATCAGTATATGTAATTACACTGTCTAACTCAACACAATATAGTCTGGTAGGATAAAATCCTGAGAAAGACAGAGGGACCAGAGTACTTACACCTGGCTGTTTCATCTTTTGAAGAGCAAACTTTAGTAGGTAAGACAGCTGGTCTATAGTTAGCATCATCATGGCTTTGCTCTGAGTCTCTATACACTCAGCAACTGTTATTTTCTGGAAGACATCAAGAGGAAATTAGTTGAAAACTCTTCTCAAGCCATTATGGTTCAGAATGTAAACAGGGTGACTGATAAGTTCATGGCCTAACTTAAAAGAAGATGAGTTATACAGCTTTTGTTAAACTGTTACATGCAGTTTAACTCTTTTGTGCTCATGCAAAAGTTTAAAGTTAGTAACTAATGTGGTATTTCTGTTTCAGATCATTAAAAATTGCAAGTCAGCACTGTCTGAGAAAATGCTCAATATCTGCCTTCATCTTGCTATTTGCCACCTACATTTCAAGGACTCACCAAAAGAGGTTCACAAGGAAAATGTAGGCAACACTCAGGAAACAAGCCCCTGATGTCAGCATGTTAAGAGGTGGGATACTGAAATTAAAATGTGGCAGAGAAAGATGACAGCTTAAAGGTCTACTTTTTTTCTCAGATTGCTAATTTCCAATTTTTAAATGCCAAAAACAGAAATACTTTAGAAGTTATTAACTTCCAGCTTTCTGCATAACCACGCAAAGAGTTGAACTGCATGTGCATAAAGAGCTGCTTAACTTGTCTCCTTCGACCTTAGGTTATGACCTCATCAATGAACTTTCACAAGTTGTCTAAACACATTTTCATCATTTACATCTAAACTCACTGAGAAAGTCTTCATTATTAAAGAATTCTTTCCACAGCTTCTTACTACAAGCTTTGATTTTGGTTTACAACACAAAAACACTATTCACACTCCTGGGTGAGTACCTCACACTCCGGACAGAACCAGTCGCCCTCGGGCTCGGCTGGTAGTTTGAGGCACTTGGCGTGGTACACCCTGGGGCAGAGCTCACAGCAGAGCACCTGGCCCTCGCGGTGGCACAGCCAGCAGTAGAAGTCATTCCTGCCATCCTGCGGTACAACATCAACAGGGTCTGTGGTGAGTGCTGGCTGCTTCACATAGTAAAAGGGACCATGTCTTAGTTCTGACTGGAATGCAGGCAAAAGACACAAAGAGTTGGGGAAGGTCAAAATCAGGTCAGAGATTAGAGAAGCCAAGGAGACATGCACAACAAAAAGCACACTAAACTCAAAACACAGATTGCTGTCAGCCCTAATAAGTACCAGTGTTATACATGGACTGCTGGTTGATAAAATGACAAATTGAAAAATCAGATATCTCTTTTTTTGTGATGGACGTTCCAAAATAGGTCTTGATTATTGTCTGGACAAAAGAAATCACAGAACTTGCTCAGTTCTGATTTGTGTCCATATTTTAGAACACAGCCATCACTAATATGCACAAAGATACAAAGTTTGGACAGCCTTGATGTGGCTTGCAAAGCAGAGTGACTACTAATCATTTACAAAGGTCAACCCAATGTGCCAAGAATGAAATACTATCAATCATTTACACATTGTGTATTTGTTAACTGCTTAAGCACTGAAGTAGCAAAATATGCATATAAAAACGTAACTTGGTTCACAAATAATCTTCTTAAGTTCTTGGCTAACAGAATATTTAAGTAATAAAGTGGTAAATCAAAGTAATACAGAAAGTATAGGTGCTCAAATAGCCTCTTTCCAGAACTTAGCACTGAAGCAGAGAATAAAGCCATGGAAAGGCCAATGCTAAGTAAAGATCTGAGCATTTCTAAAAATTGCTGATATCAGTAGTATCTACTTAGGTTAAAAACTGGTGTAAAAATGTTCATCAACAGTGTTACAAATGTTGCACATGATCTTGAACGAAACTACAGAAACATGTTGCTGCCACACCAGAAAAAAAATGGATTAGTATCATGTTCAGCTTGAAAAGTCTGTCATTTTAACATGTTTTCATGTTAAAACCAAATATTTTTACGTGGTTATGACATACAACTACACAACTGTACGACACACACACAGCCTTCTATCCCTGTGCCATACAAACGCTGAATACAGAATGACTATCATGGAAAAGTGGCTATGCTATGCTCTCTGATGCTATCTCTTATTTGCCACAACTACCTGCTCATTTGCACTATTGTATATGTACAGTGTTTGTAATGGTATGTTATGTTTTGCGCAGTGTATGTTTTTATGAACGTAAGGAAGCTAAAGACAAATTTCCATCGGGGTAGATAATTAGGCCAGCCGAATCCAATCCAATCCAAGTCAATCCAATCCGACCCAACCATATCATGCAATGAATGTTTTCTTTTAAAAACAATATACTATTTATAGTGTTGTGGTGTTATGTTTCACATTTTATTGTATAATTCTTTAATAAACATTCAAAGGTGTCATGCATAACATGATAATGGTATTCTTTTAATGTTACAATGAGATATGTTGGTCAATGGCAACTGGGGACTCCTAGTGGACTGTGAAGTGGCACCTAGCCTTTTGCAAGGATACCCCACATGACTTCATTTTGTCATATGAGCTAACATGCCACATGAAACTCGGCCCAGGATTATCATATATGTGTCACATCAGAAAATGTCTCTAACTGCTTAACCCTGCAGGGGTCTAGAAATTTTAACAAATGCACACGCTCACTGTACTTTTAAGTCACAACATACTCAGCTTCAGTACAGTTGAGATGGTGTAGCTTGCATCGTTAGAGCCTCACAGCATCTCTAGCTGATTAGTGGGAACATTAATGCAACCTTAAGAGGGTTGGACTTATTCTCCCTTCTGCACAGTTCTATGTATTTTAAAGTATTTTCTAGCCTAAATTAGGAGAATCACATAACTTTTCTCACTAAAACATTACACTGCTCCATTTTTTTATCTTTTCCACTGTGACAGCAATACCCAACCCTGTAAAACACAGTAAGCAAAAATCTTGATTTTCTACAGGGCATGACATATTCATCCTGAGATACTGAAATAAATAACTAGATCTCACTAGAGTAGACCACAGGTGGAATTCACAAGGTAACAAAAAACACTTAAAATTTTTAAAATATTTAGCCCCAACAAAACTGAATTAAACCTTAAACAAAAAAACTGGAATTATACAGTGTGTATCAAGAGCAAAGAGTTTCAGGTTAATGAAAACACACCATTTTTCATAAGATGATCTCACTAAAACCTGATGTACCAAAAAATTACAGCAGGTCAGGGCTAAAATGTTTAAAGAAAAGAAATATTACTGCCTCAGTATAACAAGAGAACAGATCATGTCACTGATGCCAAATGATCAATAATACACAGCAGGACACAACATCACTTTGTCACAACACTTATGCAAATTCTAGACTACTGCTGAGCTTTGAGGGCAAAATCTCAAAGACTCATTTTGAAAGAATATACAAGCATACATACAAAACATATCACTATTTTTCTCATAAGGATTCCATAACTTTAAAGCACCCCATCCAAGAGCAATCCAGTAGTCTTTTCCAACCATCTCATGTGTATCCTGCAACTGAGTGTGTGTGTGTGTGTGTGT
>JAQNCA010000014.1:21963293-21978847 GCA_029783725.1 Acanthurus tractus
CATGACTTCTAGTTTCTGTCTCTCTTTCAGTTTGAGTTTCTATCATTCCAACACAGAGCAAGACTCAACAAGATCCCCAAAATGTTGTCAATGACTTGAAAAAATGTATGATACATTACAATAAATTGTTCTCCCACATTTTAAAATCTATCTTGTCATTCTATTAACTTCCTTTTTTCTTTATTTCCCTATATGTATATCTAAAAAGACACATGGGATATTTTAACTTTATTAAAAACCAATTAGAACTTCATGTCTTACAGGTCAAAGGAAGAAGCTGTTTAGATTTGTATACCTCTCATTTTTTCACTGACTATCGAAGGTAAATTTGTTTTCATTTGGACAGAAGTTATTTTTTTTACTTATTTCACAATTTTTAAAAATTTGGAATTTGTATGCAGCTCCTATAAATACAGTGCATGAACTGCAGGACAATGAGCACTGAGACAGCCAGCAGGAGAGATGCATAGTGTCTTGCTAAAAGGACAAAGATCTATTTGAATGTCTGACAATATTAGGATGACCAGATTAAACTTAATAATCATTGCTTTGTAATTTATGCAACATCAAATGAAGATATTAATGACTGACTGATCATAAACTCTTGCCAAATTACAGTACAGCAAGTTTAAAGTAGCATTGCTATTGTCATGTGGCAATTGCTTCTTTGTCAATTAATCATTTTAAGTCTGTATTCAATTTTTATTTCAGTTGGTGGTAGAGCTAATTGTGAAACAAATATGCTGATTGTGCTCTGCTTTTTGCAGTGTATGTGATTTGTCTGCTGAGACTCACCTGCAATTACTGGTCATTTTACTTTGGCCTTTCCCTTAACTTGAAGAAAGACAGCAGTGACCTCCTGTGGGAAAACTATTTTTTTACAGCACAGTACTGCCTCGCCAAACATACATAATCAAACATAATCATGTCAAGATCCATCAAATAGATATGAAACCAACCAAGGTCCCCATTTTACTTTTTTTCTAAAGAAGCATATAGCATTTTTACCACCATAAAGCAAGACATGCATAGCAGAGATGTAGGTGTTACCTTCGTATTTTCACTCTCTAGGAAGTTACGATCTGAGTTACATGTTTGGATTGAAAAAAGTATTTCAACATTAACTTTCCATTAAGCTATGGACTCCAGGACATAGAGCAAACTGCAAGTGGTCTCAGTAGCAAAAAAAATGTTTTAAGACATAAGTGACCCCCCAGTTCTTCCAACTCGCTGAGGGCTGAAGTGCATGTAGCAGATATTGTGTCCATTACAGACTACAAAGAATAACTTACTTATAATCTTACATGCAGAATCAGTCGCCTTATGCTACAATACAGCCTATCCTCAAATGTGCTGTGTAACTAATAAATTATGAATTGATGACACAAATTATACTCAAAATGTCCACTATGTAACCACATTTTAACAAGGCACAATAAATGTGGTTTAATTTTTTTTGCAAGGGGATCCCTCCTCAAAACAGGGCCTTAAAAAACTTAAAACATTAAATCCTAAAAAAACAAGTGATCCACTAGAAATCTACGGATCCTCAGGGACAGTTATTATAAATGGTTTGAGGACATCATCTTCAGTGATTTACAAAGTAATCCTTGATAGATATCGTTCATGCCATGAAAAGGCACTTACACCTTGCAAAAAACTGCTCAATACAAATGGTGCAATGACATCAAGGCCTGTAAAGTTTCTTTGGTTGTTAAAAAACTCAGAACCTAAACTAGTGATAAAAGGTCATGGAAAGAGAAAGTATGAGTTTTCTCTGCAAAGTAAGAATACCAAGATAATCAACATGAGAACAGTATCTAAACGTTAAAAAAATAAGTGAACCGACTCTTACTCGGTTAACCTAGTCTCATGCTGGTGACGAGTAATTTGACATGAGAACATTTAAATTTTAAACTGGGAATAATTACTTCCGTTTAATCGAGGTAAATTTATGGAATTTTTTTGAAAAGCGTTGTACAGGAGGCCATTAGCCCATGTGTGTCTCTCGCCAGCTGACATTAATAACTTGCATAACGAAGCTCATTAACTCGTAGTTCACAATGTGATGAATTAGCTTAAATTAAAGTCATGCTAACCTTTATCAATTTACGTTAGCTGAGCGTGCTGTTACCTTAAAACTGCTGTTAAGACACACAAAACTAGGCTGACAACGCCTAAAATGTTTACCATTTTATCATACAAAGCCATTTTTAGGTTACTATTCTAAATAAATAAACAAATAAATCTATGTGTCTTATAACCAACAACGTACTGTGTCACCTCTGTCTGTCCCAGCTGTCTGATGTCCAGACTGCAGATGACGGCCAGTGAGCTACAAGAGGCCGACTGGTAACGAGCCCTGTGGACCCCAAGATGGCGCCCGAGCCAGACTTTCACTGCTCAGGGTAGACCTTCGAGAGATTTCAGGTCTTATTGTAGATAAAAAACAATAATGTAATAAATGTAAAGCCATGTTAGATAACTCCCTTAATATTCCTGAGATTTCAAATACTCTTGGTCATCTGTTACACTTTATTGTGGTTCACCTGCAGCCTTTCATTGTTAATCCGAACTGCCATTGAAAAATAATACAAGATAAGATTGATCTAGTCTTTGATTTTTTGTTCTTATACTTTAGACTTTTTGTGATCAATAACAAGGGGCAATGCGACTTCGGCTTTAGTATTAATTAGACCTGGGTCATGCTTTTGCCTGCTGACTAGTGGTTCTTGATTTGTGAATCCCTGTTAAAAGCAAAATTTTTCCATGTTGATATTCAGACAAGTCAATAAAAAATGCAAATTTTCCACGATTAAACTGACATCATATGCAGCTCATATGATTTAAATTTGTCATGAATAAATAAAAAATACAAAAAAATCAATACACCAGCAACTAATAAGATAACCAGTATGTTTATCTGAAGTTAAAACTTGTAAAATAAAAAAATAATAATAATACGCAACAAACACTGTCAGTGGGCCAAATATCTATTGGATTTTTAAAGCGAGGATGTTTTTGTGCTTGGTTGCATCATATTGTTGAGAGTTTGGGGGATGGGCATAGGTTTGGAAAAGGCATGCTGTTAGCTGTTTGCAGGTAAACCAATCTGAATACATTAATGATTATGGGGCTATCTCCTGTCCTTTCAAACTGTTATCTCCTGTCCTTTCAAAGTAGAGTGGCTCTGTAAGGAGGGGGGTGGGATAAAATGTCTCACACTCACTGAGGGGGGAGGTCAGTTTGCCATGTTTGGTGGGGGAAGGGGCACAAACAGAGGGCCATTGGGCCCCTCTTCACGTCTCCATGGAATGTAATTGAAGCTCTGTCACAGAGACAGTTACACAATCAGACCAAAAACGCAGACAACAAGGTTTTTATATTTTTGGCTATTTCATGTCTTGAACTAAGCTTTAGTACAGTTTGTGAACTGGTAGCATAACAAACGCTGTGACAGTGAAAATGAACTTCACTGCCCTGCTGCCTTCTGAGCAGCTGTGTATCCACCTAATAGACAATATAGATATTTTGGTCCTGCGTAAACAACCTTGTAATTTTTTCCGCCTCAACATTTTGATGTTGATTGCAGAGAGAAATAATGTTAAGAGTAGAAGGAGCATGTAAGGAGCTCATTACATAGTCCTTAAACCTGCCCCCCTCTTCCCTAGACTCTGCCTCTCCTGCTACTTTCCCTCCATCCTCAGTCTGTCCTCAGTGGTAAAAATTCAGATCTAGTGTGCCTGAGAAAAAAAACATAAACAGTTTCTTCTATCCTCTGTGGGCAGTCAGGAGCCACGGTGACTCCATACGCCTTTGAAACTGATTTGACTGACACTGGACCCAGAATCTGTTTCGTATAAAGCCGGACATGTTGACACGTATTTGAATTGCTTTGCATTTAATATATTTGAAAGGCACTCAAAGGCTTAATGTGATACACTTAATAAAGTGTTCTGCTCAACAATGCAGACCTTTGAATCATTATTGCAAATTAAAATTTGGCATACATGTTTTTTTCCATCTCAAAGCGGGCCATGTTTTATGTCATACATACTGGCAAATTGCCTAGACATTTGTAATATCTGACAAAAAATATAGGAAAACCGTCATTTTTTTCAGTTTGTCACCACAAGATAGTGTGAGCCTATATGTTTCACTTGAATTAATTCAAAATGTTTACTTGTGTTGAAAAAACAATCCTCATTACTTTTTGTTGAAAATACTATCGTAAAATATACATATTTATATATATATATAAAGTGAATGAGGGGCTAATAAGTTATAAGTAATATAAGTAATACTCTATGGGTAAGATCAGTCATTTGCATAAAGCTGCTTCTCTGCCAGCCTATAAATACATTTTTAAATCTCTCCCCTAATAATATCACTGACTGCTGCTCATATCACCTCTGGGTATTGGTGTACGTGTAGTTCATTTGCAGAACGTGTCAAACAGTTTGGTGCGACTTGGAAAAGTGAGTAACTACATTACCCAGAACTCCTGTCGATCTGCTACAAGCTGGCTCCCTCCGCTCTGGGAGTGTTTCGCATTTAAACAAACACGGTCCTGCCGAAGATGGCGGAGAGTTTGTAGAGGCGTAAAAGAAACTGCTCTACTCAATGAAAGCTTCGAAGCCGGTGAGTTTTCTGCAGTTGGTTTATGAATTTTTTTTGATACTCAAGTTTTACGCTAATGCTAACGTGTGTTTGAACGCGCAAATTTGTCACATAGGCAGTTGGTGTTGCTCCGCTTCCGAGCAGGCTGTGGTTTTTAAGCTACCGTGATACAATGAACCACCTTACCGCTGTCTTTTTGTTATGAAATGTTATTGTTGGCTCCGAAACTATAAACAAGATGATAATTTACGTTAAGCCTGCCTTGGTAATGTGCCATAGTTAACGGTTACGATGTTAGTTGGTGTTTCCACTATTTACCAGCTACAAAGTTTACGAGATACAGCTCTCTGATTCGCTGGGGTCCAATAGCCTAGCAGTTTTTACTCACCACTGCTTATGAGCGTACTCGTTTGTGTTTCAAAACGTTAACGCTAACTTTGCAGCTCTAATGAGATGTGGTCATTGTACACTGCACAGCTGAAAGGGTTTAGGGTCGGTTTTTTTCGGTTTTTCTTTTCCTTTTTTCAGCCAGACTGACTTGCTCTACAGTTTTGGTACAAACGAGGCTTCAGAAATTTTCTATATTCAGAGCTAATGTGTGTTGCACTGCAGTAACAGAATAAAAGCAGATTGTAACAGAACAAAAATCACACTGCAAATTGCTTGTTTGTGCTGGTTGTCTAGCATTTAACACGATCACACTTGAACACTTTGCATTGTGCCTGCATTTTGTTTATGTGTTAGCCTTGTTACCTTTAATTTGACCTACAAAACGCAGTTCCGTCTAACAAACAGCAACGAACTAATTTGGCTTACGTCAACTCACATGTAGAAAACATAAGTGCTTATTTACTATACTTTGTTGGTGAAATGTATGATTTTTAACAAGCAGCAGGTCATGACCAACCAACTAACCCAACTGCTGACAACCAAACTTATACTGAGTAGCAAATATAGCTCCTCTGGAGTATCAATAGTGTAGAATCTGTATTTACTGCATGCCTGTAGTGAAATTACATACTGGTATTATTGTGGCTGATGTAATGACCCATCGAGCTATGATAAATGTTGCTTTTTACCACTGATNNNTGATAAATCTTATTTAGCTGTGTATGTGGGAGGGAGAGAGACAGACTGGCAGAGGGAGATGGATGTGTTTCAGTGCAGGAGAGGTTGAGAACTTACAGGGTTCAGGCAGAGTCCAGTTTTGCTTTCTGACTTTTCCACAAGGTGTACACTGAGCATTTAATTTTTAAGGTGGTTAGAGGACATTCTTGGAGAGAGTGCTCATGTGTAGGCACACAATAAGAAGGTAAGTTAGTCATTCCACTGAAACCGTTGAGGTCGAGGTGTGCTTGTCACTCTCTTCGCCTGGGGCCTTCCATGCCAATACTTGCAGGTATTTACAGCTCAATGCCTCCATGTGAGAGCTCCTCCAATCATGTAGGTATTTTTGTTATGATGATACATGGCCTGGCTACTAAGTTGTTGCAGGATTTTTTCTGGCTTTTATTATTTCATGCAATTAAATAGATGGTGATATCTCAATTATGTAAGCACTTAAACTGTGGGTCGTAGGGAAGGAACACTTGAGAATGGTGATCCTGGCAGTTTTCCGATGAGGCAACTTGTCTTTACTTTGAGTCTGATGGAATGCCATTACTCAAGCCCACATTTGTGATATTTTTGTAAGTAGTAGAATGACCACTGTGGGAACCTGTCCAATGAACTGCTTCTGCTCATATTCTTGGCAAATGGAGCCCCCTGTCCCCATTCTCTGTCCCTTTATCTACCACTTTCTTTCTCCCTCTCACAGGGTGTCAGGCTGTGTTAACAATGAATCAATCTTTGGGGGGATTCTTTGACTGCAGATGGGGTGAAGGAGTGACTGGGATGCATGGCTTTCGCTCTTTGTCTGCCGGCCCCTGTGCTCTCAATAATTCATTAACTTATCACTTTTTCTCATGGGACTGGGAGAAGTCTCTCTGTGGTGGCACATTCTGTGGTTACATCAGATTGCCTGACTAATAATTGAATGAGCATACATTGAGTGGCAATGCTGATGTTTACTTTAGTAATACCCTTGGTTTTGTATATTTAACATCCTCTTGACAATATCATCAAATGTTAAATAATTTTACTGTGAGATAGTTTCCAAACAGACTTAGTGAAGTGGCAATGTTAAATTTAGTAAATTGTGATGTGTTTATTGTAGTTCGGTTTACCTTTCAGGCAATATCTACAGCCCTTTTTATCATAAAGACCATATATATATATATGCAAAGGGGTGCATATAACATTTTTAGTCAAGTTGTCATTTGAACACCAGTAGCCAGTGTTTTTTGCTAACCCATTAGAATGGTTTTAATAAATGCAATCCTTTTCCTCTTCAGTGTCACCCTTAATGTCTTCTGTGTCAGCTTCCTGCATGATAGATGTTTGAGATGCATTTTTCAGTTCCTGGATGAGACTCCAATTAGCTCTATATCCAAAGATCAGCTGCTGACTGTAGGTTAGATATCTACATGGTTATCATAGACAGGTGAATGTTATCAGGGTTGAGAAATAAGCAAGTAACAGACATGATCTATTCTCTTTTTTATTATGTCAACATATGAGAAATCACTCTCCCAAGCTGCTCTGCTCAAAAACACTGAGAGAGACACTAAAAGCACTCTGACCATTTACAGTACTTAACGTAAAATGCTGTTATACATACAGACATTAGCCCTTTCAAGAAAAGCTTGCACAAAACTTGGCATGCTGAAATTACTTATTTCAAACGTGTCAATCCAGAACTGTCATTACCTCCCCAGACCTTTGTGGCATTTATGCGAAACAGTGAGGCTCAATAAAAGGGCAAAATTCTCCTGCTTTGAAGGCTTTGTGTTTAAGTGTTGCTCGTGACAGCAGTCCTATCTGTGCACACTGTAACAGTAAGTTTGTCTTGCAGTCATTCAAGTCCGAGTCGTGGAAGAGCCACATGAGCTTATCCATTATACTCTTTACAGTTTAGCCAGCACGCATCTCAATCAGTTCAAGGAAGCCTGAAGTAAACTTTACTTTTGGACGTAGAGTAAACAAACTTCTGTTCATTTCTTGTTTTGTCCTCTAATTCATTAGAGAAAAGTCACATTGAGACTTTTGGTTTCTAGATTTCAGGAAACACACACTGTGTTGCAGATTTAAATAAAAAAGAAATCAAATTTAAATCACTAAATGTCCCAAAACTGTGAAAATGTGAATGCAGTACAAAAAAGTCATGGTACGTTTTCCGCCAAAGCCAAATGAGCCAAAAGATTCTTTGTTGCTTTCTTTTGGTGTTGCACAACCACTGATGCCCTCTGAGAGAGACAGTGGAAGCACGCAAGCAAGAGCTCATCACTTTAAAAAACTTTCAAAAGTACAATCATAGCAGTAGAAGCAAGATAGAGGTTCTTTGAAAACTTAGCAGCTATTTCCTTAAAAAGTTTTCATATGTATTTGAAATGTGTACAAAGTGTAATGTTTTAAACAACTAAAACTTTCAGAAAAAATGTCAAAACATTTTGTCTGACTTTCACTGTGCCACATGATTTCGCTTTTATTGGTTCAAATTTTCTGCTTGTAACTGGCTGTTGCCAGAGGGAGAAAAATAAGTGAAGAGCAGCACGCCACTTTTGTCTGGTGGAGCCACTTTTTGATAACCGCTTCTTATCTGTCATTGTCAAGCTACATTTTTTGCATCACTGATGTCTAAATAGATGACATACTTACAGTGTTTCGTCAGCATGTGTACCTAAAGAGAAGCCAAGAAATTTTAATACTAGTTCTGTAAATGCTGATTGATCATGTGGTATATGTTCAAGAAATGACTCCTTGATCTTTGTACCTTTTTGTTGTGAGGCACCAGTGAAGGTAACATTAGGTAAGTTATGCCAATGACTGATTAGTTTTAATTGATACTTTTGGGGAAGAGCACATCTTAAATTTTCCTTTTTGGTGTTAATTTTGTCTTAAGTTTTACTATGATTTACCTTGGCCGGTTTCCAGTTAAAGTTAGAGTATTTGTTAGTTGTTCATTATCTGAGGCTTTAGTTAGTACAATCTAGACTTGTTTCTGATGTGTCATTGGAGGCTCTTCTTACAATCATGGTTTAAGAATACAAAAGTTTCCTGCAGTCAGCACACAATGTGTAAAACGTCTTGTGTAGTCCCCTCATCTCAAGGTCACTCATGCAGTGAGAGGGATTCCTATTGTAGCTTGTGTTTGCTAAAGTGCAGATACAATGCACTGGTGTGCTGGTGTGGTAGTACTCAACAGGTAGGTTTGCTTTTCCTCCCTTCCCCTGTAAGGATAATTATAGAAAACTCTGCTCGACAAGACAGTCATGTTTCCACTGCTAAAATATTTACAGCTACTTTGCCCAAACAAGTGAGGGTGAGAATATGAGATGAGAGCATCTGAAACTAGACTTTTATTCACTATCTAGAGGAAGCCAGACAGCTGAGTCCCAAGTCAAGTGGTGCAGTTTGCACTCTGACTCTATTTGAAGTCACATTTCATTCATCCCTTCTGTCTCCTCTTCCTCAACTTTGAGGTTATACCCAAGTGTTAGGTAAGCTACGCCATATGTGAGCCATGCACACGTCTACAAGCCAAACGGGCAGCCTGAAGCAATCATGGCACCCAATTCAAGTTTATAACCAGCAAGGATTTGGAACAGTTCGCTCTCTGTAGTCTGCGTTGATTGGACGAAGGCAAGAGTTTATTAGGGAAGGGGGTGCCAAGAACTTTGTCCCCCCTCCCCTGCTTGCCCTTCCTCTTTAACTTCAACTCCCCCTTTAACTTTCGCTCCCCCAGCTGAAGAATGCTCGTAAAATGGGTTCACCTGAACAAGCCAGTGGGAGGGTAGCTCCCTGGCCTAGTTTTGTTACCATTGTAAAATGTTAGCAAGACCTTGTTTGTGTTTTGTTTAGGGCCCCCTTTTATAAAAAATGCTTAGGGGGAGAGACAGCAAGGGTGAAAAAAAAGTTTGGTTTGTGAGATAACTGCTACCAGATGCTCTCTCTGTCTGTTATTCAGCGTAAAGAAAGGAGAAAGAGAAGCTAGTAAAGGAAGGAGAAAAGGGACACTGTCATTTCTGGTTGAACTTCTCAACTGCTGCATGGAAGCTCTCTTTATTTTCCCCTTCTTCTCCAGGGTTCTTGTTAAATATATACTCTGAGTACATCAAATTCACAATAATTAAACATTTGTTAGAAACTTTTGACCTTGACCACTGCTTTGTCCCAGAATTTTTATGAATCCTACTTCTTTTTTTGCCGTAAATACTATCATCTATAGTTCAATTGTATCATAAGGTTGGTTGCACTTATATCCTCTGTTTACGTTGTGTTCCTCTATCTCTCTTAACATTGCCAAAATAAAATGTTTTGATGTTGGGCATATGTAACTGTAGGATGAGTTTCCTGGGTCTGTCTGGATTGAGAGGCAGCTGTGGCCGGCATGGCACTGCAGTTGCAAGTTGTAAGAGGATATTTGCACTTATGTGACTATGTTAACAGAGTGCGTGAGAGCATTGAGTGCCTGCTATCTTAAAGTTCACCTACAGTAACAAAGCCCTTTTAATTATAATAAAATTACCACAAGTGGCAGTGACTGTGCAGACATTTGCTCACGACACCGTGCTTGACAGTATTTTGATTTTCCACAAGCGCAGTTTCTGCTTTATTGTAGCCTCAAGTTCATAGAGAAGTCAAGTTGTGAATGACAGACTTACACATCATCGTTAAAGGCTCCAGACGCACTATAGCATGTCAACACTGGCACAGCATCTGTCATATAATTTATTATTATCCCCTTTTCTAACAGCAGTAGTTATTTCTTAATTGGACATATTTTTTTCCATACTTCAGGATAAAGTGGAAAATGTTAGTTACACCATTACTGCGCTTCACTCTGTCAGGTGACGTCAGCCTGTGTATGTGGCTTGTCGTTAAGGCAACACTCCAATCAAAAGGTTGCTGCTCTGGAGCTTAGCGTTGTCCCCAGAATAGCCAAGCCCAACACTTGCCTCCTGACATTGCCACATCACATCAGACTTTGCACTGATGCAGTAGTTTATGTACTACTGTACTACCAAACAACATTCACATAATTTGACTGTTTGTTTGGTCCAGTTTTGTTGTGTTAAGAGGGTTCAACTTTTGGCAAGAGACCACTATGTTTCCATTTGCCTTGTTTCTTTGTTGCGCAAATACATATATGCTCATTTGATTGCTTTTGCTGTCCTGGAACAAGTGATTCTGTATGACAGCAGTATGACTAAAATAGACAAAGTCAAGGTCCTCGTTTAATTAGCACAAAACCCAAAATTAAATTCTACCCTGCTACTACTATGTTCCATATGTCCAACACTAAACATTGTTTAAGAATAATTTATGAGTTTGGTTTTCAAGTAGAGATGGCAGAGTTTTAGAGTTTTGTTACAGGAGCCAAAAACACAGTGAGTTGGGCAGATCAGAATAAGTGTGTATTGGCACTATGCGCATTAAGTCAAACATATGGTTTTGTAAGCTTCACTATATGTCCTTCAACATAGCATATTCATAAATCATAAGTAACGTACCAAAACAGTCAGCGAAGGACACACAAGGTTCACTCTTTTGCACTTACTATTTCTAACATTTTTTAATAAAAACACCCTCTAGAATTTTTTCTTTCATACTGCAAGAAGCCTTATTGGTGATCTGTTTGGATGTGTCATTTGTTGAAGGCTGCACAACTAGTTGCCTTATATGTTGATCCATATTTCGGTCACTCCAACTAGACACACAATATGTTAAGCAATTTTAATGTATTAATTAATCTGTTGAGGCTATTCATTGCATGCTAGATTCAGAATTTTTGAAAAGCTTGGCAATGGAATGGACAGACACAGCGCAGAAAACAACAACAAAGTGGTTTGTCTAAGGTAGCTATTTTAATTTGACAAAGTTGTGTCCGTGTCACCTTACAGCAAGAAGCAGGAACAAAAAATGTCAGACTTAGGTATATTTTCTTTTGTTCATACTTGTGGTTTCACAGTTAGGCAGCCTTTCTGAACCAACCAGATTTGATTTCACTTAGACTAGTGTTTGGCTCTGCAGGAATATTGATCCTGAATTTGCATTTATTAATTGATATTTTACAAAGAAGGCACCATGAAGGACAGACAAGAGTGTGCCAGCTTGATCATCATGTGTCGTCCTTTGCCCGCTCCTTAACAGTGTGAGGGACTTGATTAGCAGTGCGGGCTTAATCACTTAGCCAATGGGAGCAGAGTGCAGTGTCATCAAGACAAAAACAAACCCACAGTTGGATTAAGGCTCAGCATGTGTCTACATGTGTCCAATCACACTGAGCAACTCTGATTTGATTCTTAAACAGATTCCTGAGTGTTGTGATACAAGCCCAGCAGAGCCTCATGTCCCCCCCACCTTTTGCCTTCTCTTTCCGTCTCCCAACACTTGGTCTTTGTGACCTCTGTAAGCTCGCCTGTCCTCATAAGTCATTTAAACACAATTTTAATAGTGTTAACCTGGAACTTAGTGGCATGTGGTTGGCAGAATGTGTGGTGGACTCTGTAAAGCAATGTAGATGAAGAGATTGAAAAAAGAAAAAAACAGGAGAAGAGTTTTAGATCCTGTCAACTGTATAAGAGCAGGTTTATGTTCTGTCTGCATAATGATTTGCTATTATATGGTTTTATTGCACTGCAATTGAAACAAATTAAACAAAACTAAAATGGCCTCTCTACCTATATGTCAGACTGTTAATATGATCATTTGGATTCTAAAATTTCCAAATAATATGTATTTATTGATTTATTTATTTTTATCCTGTCATGCTCAGCTTTTTATCATCAGGAAGACAAAAGAAATCAGGCAGTAATAGTTTTCTTAAAGAGCACAGTCAATTTTAAAATCCAAACTCTGCTCCTGTTTTGTGTTTCCCTTTATACCTTATTCCTGAAATCTTTTTCATCTTGACTCTGTCGACACATGGAACTGGCCAGTTGAAAGAAAGAAAGAGAAAAAGAGTAGTAAGGGGGAAAATGGGAGATGGGAGGGGGTGCAGTTGTGAAACTGGCGTCAGACCATCTTTTGAGTGGAATTCTTTGCAGGGGTCAGAGTTCAGGCGCGGCAGCGTGGTGCTGTGATTGGCTGAGGAAAGGTGAAATGAAAACCACAGTAAACTTTTGACCCCAGCGCAGGAGCTCTGCAGGAACGCCCAGCCCCAGCTCTGGCGTGGTGGAACAGAGCCCGCTCTCTTCCTGTGTTTACTCCACCAATCCAACAGGGACGGTGGGGAGAGGGGGAGGGGGGAGGAGGAGGGAGCACAGAGAGAGAGGGAGGAAAGACACGAGCAAAAGGGAGCGAGGGAAGAGAGAAAATTGTCAGAGCCTGGCTGCGGTCTGAAAATGAATATCTGTTTTTTTACTGAGTGGCACAGTTGAATCATGTACACAAACACTGCTTTTGAGAAGCAAAGTTAAAACCAGGCACAGTCTTTTTAATGTCAAGGTGAAGTCATTTTTCAAAAAAAACCTGCTAAAAGTTATTACAGGGGTTAATGTATCTTTACTCTGAATTATCTAAGATTACAAGACTACAGATTTGTGTTGCTAGTGAAGATGTGAGTGTTATCAGACTGGGCAGCATGGCAGCTGATTAGGCTCCGGCTCTCTGGTTCTTCAGATAAAAGGCTTTTTAGCCATTGATTAATGAACTAATCTCCATAATATTAGCCTTGTGTGATCGCAGCCACCCACATTTTCTTTGGTTGCAAGGTCTCCTCTGGACAACATTGTGTCCTCACTTTTATCACCTCGTCATAAACACTAACATATCAAGCTTGTAGAAATAATGGTGTTGTTGGAGATGCAGCATAATAGTGGTGCAATGTGATGAGGTAGCTGGTTAAATATGTGCCCGTGTGGGTTCTTTCCCGTTCTTTTCTGTTCTTTGTCTGTATTGATGATGGATTGTTGTAGGAGATGCATGTGACACGCACTCACACATACACACACGGTGGAATCTGCCGTCTCTTTGTTTCCACCTTCATTTATTTTCTCTGGTTTTTCTACACGTTGCAGTTTGTGTGAGAAAAATGAGGAGATGCACACACAGTCTGTCTGAGCTCTGTGTATGTTGTGTGAGCCCAGTGCGGGTGGGGGATGTTTTCTTTAGGACAAAAAGCAATTCTGTGAAGGCAAAACTCTACTTTATACCATCTCTTTCAACACATTCATCTATAGACATCATGTACACTGCAAGTTAAGGAAAAAAACACCAGGACAAATAGCACTGTTGTGTTTTTATATATCTACTGTTTTGTTTTTTTGTGTTTTATGGGGGATTGTGAATATCTTTTTATGAGAAAATCCCAACTGTATGTTATTTTGCAGTTAGTGTAAATGAATCACAGATGGACTGAGCAGTGCTTTATTTTATAATTCAGCCCAGATTTATTTCCCTCAGTTAACGCCTGACATAAATTAAGTTTGGACACTGTTAAAATGTACAGAACACAGCTGACCTTTTACACTCTTATGTCTCTTACATATTTAAGGATTTGATCTGTCAGTCGAATTGAACATTCCATATAGATTCTTCAAATACTTCTTGCTAAAACTTTTCTGAAATTTAAAAAAAAATTCAGACATCTTATGTCAGGACATGTTTCTGTCTGTTATACCAGCCCCACCTCTCTTGTCTCGCATTTACATAACTACCATGGTTTTGAAAGGTGTGTGTTATTCCACCAACAACGACTTCTTTGTGTGACTTTATCATGAGCTCCAAATCAGTCTTGCTTGTTGAACCTTTTCATTTAAAAGACTTGTCTAAGTGAATGAATTTGGGAGAGCAAAATTTAAAATACACGGTTTTGTATTTGTTTTTATTTTTGGCAATATTGATTTACAACTCAGACGTGGTTTGAATGGACCTCCATGTTAAGTAAAGTAAAGTATGCAGAGTAATTAGGAGGCAAAACATCTTGCTCTATCCTCAGATTCAGTTCAGACTAAAGAAGGGACATAGCCTGTGTTTCAGTCTGGTATTTTAGCCTTGGTGGAATTTCACAGCTGCCTTGGCACCTAAATGAAGGCTTTCGTTGAACAATTTACAGCTTCACTTTTTCAAAATCCACACTTGACACATATGCCACACACATGCTTGACATATGTCCTCCTCATCGTTATCCCCATCTATGAATCTCATTGTGTGGCAGCACTCTCCATCTTGCCTTCAAACCCTCTTGCTCTGGTTTTGCCAGTGTTTTATTAAATACTTGTGTTATGCTGGCAGGAAAATGGCTAATAAGAGGTAATCACCAGCTAGACTTGGACAGTACCGAGGTCTTAAAAAAAATTATTTAGAATTTTTGAATACCTTAAAAAAACAGATGTTCCTCTTTCTCTATTACAGATATAAGCAAGTGATGTAAGCCTATACAGGTATAGAAAATATGTTTTTGATGAGCGGACATCTTTTTCAGGATGCCTCTGGGGCAAAAGATTATTCTATGTATTGATGTATATAGTATAGAAAATAATAAAAAATTATGGAAAGCATTTTTAGAAACGGTTTCCCCAACTGTGTAAAATATAGGCACTTTTAAACACATTTAAGAAAACTTTAAAAATGTAGTCAGTATTGCATGAAGTTTGCATGAAGTGGCTGGTTTAAGTATGAAATGAGCCTAGATAAATGTACATTCAGTAATCACCACTTTGTTTCAACTTGAGTAAATGAAAGGATACTACTGGTCTAGAGAAGTACGCTGTCAACAATGCTGGCCTTTCCCCTTTTAGTAGTTAAGATTTTATAAATGAAAGGAAGAGACTTGAGCCTATATAACTAGACAGCAGTGTAGGATTATGATCATTAAATCATGACAATATTGA
>JAQNCA010000014.1:21983883-21997707 GCA_029783725.1 Acanthurus tractus
CCCCTGTATTCTGCTTAGCCTGCCATGACTCCTCCTCCTGAGGTCCACATTCATATGAGTGCTTATACTTCCTGGTGTGAATTATATTTCATGTCCAGAAGAGATGTGTGTTTGTGGCATGTGTTTGTATCTCTGTCAGTAATAAAGCTAGCAAACATGGAGATGAACAGAGTTAGCAATAATGTTGAACATAAATGAGAGTTGATAATACATCAAAATTAAAATTAAAAAAAATAAATAAAAGCCCAGAAATACTCACATTGCTTTTTCACTTTAGTTTCTGGGATTGGTTGATTTGTTGTTCTGGTGTTGCTAAGAGTCGCCTCAGAATTATTAAACCATGTTTGGACAGTTGACAGGAAGGGAACGCTTTTCTCTCTTTCTCTGTGTTAAATTATTCAGCTGCAGCATTAGCTCAGTAGCAGCCGAGCGTTTAGGACTGATGTGATCAGTGGTCTGTGGTGGAGGATCACAAACGCACACACACATATACTGACATACTGTATTGTGGGTTAAGCTGACTAATAAAACTGAATCTGAATTGATGTCTGGAAAGGCAGAATCTGAAGCTTTTAAAAATCAACAGCTAAATGAATATTAATCTCAATCACGATTTTGGCTTGCACTGTTAAATAAATAGGATCAATTGTAATTTCGGCATTTAAAATGCATGCCCCGCTCTTAAAAACTCTGCCGGCATCAAATCAAATCTTCCTAAACTAACAGCCAGCCACAAGAGGGTGATCAAGATTTTTTGGCGTGCAGCTTGTAGCAGCAGATCAGAGTAGAAGTGTAACATCAGCAAGCAGACAGGCCAACAGAGAATCAAATGTCTGAGACTAAAGGCTAGTTTTTTTTAAATTGGTCATTGGCTGTTGTTTAAAACTGTTTCATATTATGGGCAATTGATCTTAAACAAGAACAAATCATATGAAAAGAGTGTGTTGGACTTGTCTCTATCTTCTTGTTTATCTCCTTGGCCTATAGTGACCTCCCTGAATCCCTGGCCTTGTTAAGAATCAACTCAAATATTCATAACAGCAGCAATGTACAGCCACCATAAAGCAGTGCTCGGTTATTTTAATTTTGTTTTGTTTTGCTTTGTTACATTTTATCCATATTTTTTTTTATAGAACACACTCTTAATGAGGAGTAATACTTTTTTTTATGCAAAGATTTTCACATTAGCAGGGTGGTAGCACAACATGAAAATGATAGTGGTGCCTTGAAACTTCAAATGTGAAAGTGCAATAAAAATATTTTGTCCCTAAAAAATCATTTAATAATTCTGATGAATAATATGATCTTAACATTGACATGAATACTTGTGATGATCATTAAAGCCATAATTTTGCAGCATAACTCCCTTGTTTGCACTCATCAAAACATGACTCCCAAGCTATTTTCCGCTGCCATGACTCCTACTTCTGCAATCAAGCATCGGACACTTTTGCTTCTGCATGCCCTCTTTACATGAATGACCAGGTTATATGTGTTTCACTCCTTTCAGGCTTGTTGGTTTGGACAGTGATTATTTCTGAAACAATGCTAAAGTGCTTGTCTGGCAACAGATTGTTTTAACCTTAAGAACCCCTTTTTAAATTAAAGGCATAGCAGTGTGTTTTATAGCCTAACCTTGCTGAGCCTTGAAATACTTCTGATGGTCTGCAGCAATCACAAAAGGTGTGATGAAGAACCGAGGTGACAGGGAACCAGCCTGATAAACAGAATATGTAAATAGGGTGGATGAGTGGCCACATTTCCAGGAAAGGGAAGTGATGACGCAGTGGAACGGACTGAGGGGAGGACGCAAACAGGATGCTATCTGCTGTGGCTTCCTGTGCAATTTTAGAAATCAGATTTTCCCATGAATTTCTGTGAAAGCAAAAACATATTAAAAACTCTGGCCCTTTTTTGCAGGAAGCAGAGCAATGCTTTTATCAAGTCATGTTGAGATATCCAGGCATTCAAAGAGCAACACAGTTCATGACCTTTTTATCTTCTTTCTCTGTTTTCAGGAGATGTTGAGACACTGAAGCTACATCCTGGATGGAGCTTGACTGGGGCTTGTACTGGTCAAGGTGAGCATTTGGTCAATGCAGAGAAACATACACGCTTTCACACACACACACACACGTGCGCGCACACACACACACACACACACAACAGGTGAACAGTCCATAAGCCATTTCCTCCTCAACAATGACATGCGTACTTTTCACATTGGCACGTACTGTTTGTGTACCTGATGGTTGGTACAACACATCTTATCTTGTCCCTGAGCAGGTTTCACATCGTCAGATGAAGCTGACTCAGGTTAGTGGCATACTGCCAGGCGTGTTGAGACTCAGCTGTGGTTTTGGTGGGCTGCTGCTTACACTTTCTCACTCTGCTGTAGGACTGTTGCCTCCTTCAGTTGTCGGTTTTCAGATTTGAGTCTTGTCAAACTTACAGAAAGTACAAAATGTCAGCATGAGTGAACTGAAGACACAGACTTGTAAAAAGAAAAGGCCAGTAAATTGTCCCATGCAGTTGTCTGTAGCGTTTGTTTTGGTGCAGTTTTATGTAGTTAGGAGATTAATTTTGTTTTTACCTGTTAACATTTATGCAGGTTTTTAGCTTTGCTTCCCCATGACTAGAGAAGGAAATGATACATTTTGAAACATGATGCACTCTGTGCACAAAAAATTAAAAAATTCATTAAAAATGCATTAGAGTTTCATGGGACAGCAGAACAACAAAGAGCTACTGTTAAAAGCCACTATGGATTTGAAACTATTTTTTAAATTGCATTCACAATGACCTTAAAAAGTTCTAAAAAGTAGATAAAACTTGTTGAAGACTGCACAAACTGTGAATACTACTATGCAGACCCTGTTTTCAGAAAGACCCCCAGCAGCCCCGCAGCTCTGCTGTTTGTCCTTTTCAGGATGTGTGGCTGACTGAGGGCTGATGTCATCTTTCTCCACTGCTGCAGAGGTGAGCCTTAGGACAGAAACCAGGAAGGAAGGAAGAAAGAGAGAAGGGAGGGCGGTGAGAGTCACAGTGGAAGCAGGACGGGCAGATTTAGAGAGGGGTGATGAGAGGTAGACAGACTAGAAGCATGCGATGCAGATTTATGGCACAGGGTGCGTGTCTGAGGCCTGGTGCTCTTCTAGTAGCACTAGGGGTGGTGGGTGACTGGGTTGCATGTCCTAGCCTGCTTTTGTGGAGCAGGAGTTGCATAATGGCTTCCATTCGTTCTACACTCTCCCACTCTGGAATGAACTTGTACTGTGTTCGAAGCACTTGTGTGTACATATTCACACATGCAGACACCAAGTCCTACATAGGCTTGTAGGAGAACAATCTGGCTGCACGCTATGCCTTTGTGTGTGTGTGTCTGGGTGGGAAAAGGAAATAGCAGTGACCTTAGAGGCAGGGTACAGAGTTGTCCTCTAACATGAACTCTGAGGGGGGGTCAGACTCAGGGCAATGCCAGAGCAAAAAAACAAGGGCAGGGTCCCCAGTCTAGAACCGCTACACCCAGGGAAGGAGAGAAGGGAGGGGTTGTCTTAGGATGGTATGGTGGGGAAATGGCAGTTTAAACCTATTGGAAGAAAGAACGGATGTAGCCTAGTATGGAGAGTGCAGAGTAAAGAGAATGCGGAAGAGGGATCATTCTCACTAGTCCCTGAAATGTGCAGTGGGGCCTCTCCTGGATTGTTTGTAGGCTTCACAAGCCTGAGCAGTGTGTATTTTTTGCCCGTTCAGTCCCATGCAGTTAGACAAAACAAAGAGGCTGGTTGATGAATATGTGCCTTGCTGGGACAGGAGCTAGTAGCGCCCAGCTCCCTTACAGACTGTGCTCCTGCATGCCTGAACCTGTAAGTGTGCTGGAAACTGTTTGTATGCGCAGTGTGTACGTGTGTTGCCGCTGCTAGCAGAGTGGTATCATTCTAGCGGGCAGGCTGGCTGAACGCAGGATGACCCATCTCCCCTGAGGCTCCAAATCACTACATCATCATCAGTCACTCCTCGCAGTGGAACAGATGAGATTTCACTCCCATCAAGCACTAAGCAGGAACCAAGGCTGCTTTGCTAACTGGATAGTGCTCCCTCATAAATCTGTAGGAATCTGCAGTCTACTCTTCCTTGGAAATCACTTCATTTGTAACTTCTGTAGCTTGGGGATTTTTCAAGGTTTGCCTAAATTTGGCGTAATTTCTGAGTAGACGACAGCCGAAGGCACTTTCCAGTCCACACTTATCCTTTGATTAGATTGTACCACACACATGATTTTTAAAACCACACTCTCCGCTCATTCCCTTTGATCGTGTAGCACTGCCTATACGTATATGTGTATACATACATGAATGCATGATGTTTACGATTTCAGGTGCTGATATGTGCTGATATGCGCGGAAGATGAGTGGCATAGGAGACAACTCGTTGGAGCCACTGTGCTCCGACCGCAAACGTAAACTCTCCACCTGTGACACACCAGGCTTAGGGTGAGTACTGTTACCTCTGCCAAGTGTTTGTCATGTGCAAGTCTGCTTTGTCTGCTTCTGTTTTTGGTGTAAATGCCAGCAAGTGCATGAGGTCACTTCCTTCAACCTGGCCTCACGTAAACATCCCTTCCCCTTTGGTCCAAATGTTTGTACGCTGCTCTCGAATATCTAGAGCATCTGAGCCCTGGCCATATGGCTTGAATACGGACAGGGCATAAGGAGGTAAGGTTGTCATGGTAACGTGTCTAATCCCTTTGGCGCCCCAGCAGGTGTGACAAGCGTCGGAGGGAGCAGGAGAGCAAGTACATCGAAGAGCTGGCTGAGCTCATCTCTGCCAACCTCTCCAACATTGACAGCTTCAACGTGAAGCCTGACAAATGTGCCATCCTCAAGGAGACTGTGAGACAGATCAGACAAATCAAAGAGCAAGGTACCATGACTGCAGTTCACACCTGTCAGATAAAACACAATTATGTTTTTTCTGTATTTGTTTTAGGAAGTAAACAGTATATATAAAGTTTGGCTAAATCTCGTTAAGTGCCTTGCTGCAGGAAAGATGATGCCAGTGATGAAGTGGTGTGTTTGGTTCACGGCGAGTGCTTCAAACTGACAGCCACTTTGGCTGTTTGTATTGCTGGGGGTAAATGAACACCAGCAATTGAGACCAACCCTTGATGCTCATGGCTCATGGCTCCCCGTGACAGTGTGTATCTGTTCGTGTCAAACCCTGATGCTTTCTAGGAGACTGGTGGGAGACCCCGGTGATTCAGATATAAGAACTTACAGAGGGCTGCTGCTATTCCCTGGCCTTTTCCAAGTCATTTTGCAGATATGAAATGGTTGGAAACACAAAGAAGGATATTTTCTAGTACTTGTTTTAGCTCGGCTGAGATCAGATATGTGAGGTTGCATGGGTGAGGAAAAGAGAGAGCAATCGCACTGGAATCTACCCAGAGGGTCACAGCTGGCTATGGCTGGCCCGGGTGTTATGTAGTCCGGTTGCCATAGTTACAGAATGGAAATGATGGAGGGCCTCTTTTTTCTCCTCTTTTCTTTTCTGTGTGCTGTCCATTTAACACATCTTCTCCCACCACTGATCTCCATATTAGTTTCTCAGGTGTCCTTTCTTTTCAATAAATCTCTTATTTCTCAGCTTCTGTTTGCTTGTGCTGCTACTGCGGCTAGAATTAAGAATAAAGCTAGTGACATATTATTTGCCCTCCTGCTTAGTGCCACAAATGACCCTTCTATGTAAAGTGGTATCTAACAAAGCCTCAGACACATGCTGATTTTAAAAATAGAAAGGCATGTCAACCATGCATTCACAGATCATGGTGCCACCTGCTGGCCAGAAAAAGTATTTTATTTCATTTTGTAAGGGGAGCAGCTACGTTCAACTGGATATCATGGAATGGTTGTCATAAATAATTACATAGTGTTAGACTGGGGAAGATGATACGAAATAACATTAATCCGACTGTGCCCAAAAGCACTGTGAGTTTGAATTTGGAGATAAAAAAAACAAGGGCTTAGGGTAGTTGTGGTTAAATCTTTTAGTTTGCTTCATCAGTAGTGTGATGTGCTTCATATGTCCATAGGAAAGAGCTCTTGCAGTGATGATGATGTCCAGAAGGCAGATGTGTCCTCCACTGGTCAAGGGGTCATTGACAAGGACCATCTGGGACCGCTGCTCCTACAGGTCAGTTTGGGGACAATCACTGGGGGTCAAAAGACCGACACCAATTAGCTGCTGTTCCATATGCTGGACGAGTGTTTTTCTGTCATTGCTCACTTAAAGTTGATACAAATGTTCAGCTAGTTTTCATGAAGGCCTAATTGGTAAACTAATAGGGTATATTTTATGTTGTTATTGGCATTAATATGTCTTCCTCCTCCTTTCTAATTTCCATTTGCGTGGCCCTGCTGTTCTCAGGCCCTGGATGGCTTTCTGTTTGTGGTAAACCGAGAGGGGAGCATCGTATTTGTATCAGACAACGTGACGCAGTACCTGCAGTACAAGCAGGAGGAGCTGATCAACACCAGCGTGTACAACATCATCCATGATGAAGACAGGGAGGAATTTCACAAGAATCTGCCCAAATCCAATGGTAAGACTTGGGTTTTACACATGTGTGGGTGACAACATGTTCAAGATCACTCGTACCCAAATGAACTCTCAAACACAGCCTGTTACTCCAACACATCATTACCGGTAAATGATTCAACACCTAAATCTAAATAATATTGCATGCAAATATGTGCGTGCACACATGCTCATATTTGCATACAAAGACCTCACCTGTTGCCTATTTCTCTCCGCAGCACCAAACGGGGCTTCGTGGGGTGGAGATGCACCCCAGCAGAAAAGCCACACCTTCAACTGTCGTATGCTGGTGAACTTTGTTCATGGTCAAAGTCATGGGCTGTCAGAAGAAAGGCCTGGAGGCCAACGCTATGAGGCAATGCAGTGTTTTGCACTCACTCAGCCTCGTGCCATGATGGAGGAGGGAGAAGGTAAAAGCTTTAATTGTCATTTTAATTAAAAAAAAAGATGAAAAATTTAACAGTGAAACATGTAACATTTTATATGTACATTTGTACATGTTTAATACAACCTATTTACACTTTCCAGGGGCTGTTTTTAGTTAGTCTGTAGCCATTCCTTCTGTTGTATTCATTGGGTAGTGTGTTTTTAGATTTTCAGATATCTAATTCAAATAAGCCTCTGAATAACCAGTTTCCTTCCTCAGTGTGAAACAAGGATGTAATTTTGCATTTTCTCTTTATCAGATTTACAATCATGTATGATCTGTGTGGCACGACGAATTATTGCAGTAGAGAGGACAGAGAGGTTCAGTACTCGCCATGAACTGTCTGGTAGGTTTCTTCTATGGTTTATCTACAAGGTGCAAGTACTTTCTTCTAGTGTAATAGTTTTGTATGTGAAATGACCTCTGGAGATTTTGTATTTCTTTAAATGCACTTGAATACAAGGGCGATGTGGCAGTCGGCCTTCACCACTGCGAGTACTTAGATGTCTGTTAGTTAATGATTTGTATTTGTCCATTTTTAATACAAACACTAAAATGAAGTCTCCACTTAACCCTTTAACACCCAAGCATAATATAGGCCGTCTGGATTATTTTTGTTATTTTGACTGTAAAAGTGTCATAAAATATGCTAGGAGTAATTGCTTTGCTTCCTTTTTTCAGAACTCTTAAAGATTTTTATGCATCACTGTATGTTTTGGCAATGTAATAACAGTTTAAAGGTTAAAAAACAGAAACTGAAGTGTATTTTTCAGGTTTTTAGTGTAAGAGAAAGTGCAAACGATCATGAACACGATATAACACAGCATAAATTTAAATTATCAACTATACTACATATTTACAAAACATATTTTCACCCGTGGGCTTTCAGTGTCTCTTTTATTGCCTCTTCTATTTACACATTTCCAGGCATTTTGGGCCCTTATGATACTGGAAGAAACAGTCAGAAGCAATCCCTATGGCCCACCGTAATAAACCATTTATCAACGCAAAGCACGCATTGTCTACTTTCAGGAACTGTTTGAATTTTCTATGTAGCACAAATGGTTGAAGAGTTAAGGTCAAATGAACTGCGCATGACAAATTCTAGGCGATGCTCATGTATTCGTCTGTGATTGGACAGCGATTGCTCGCTAAGGCAATTGAGGAGAAAGCTCATGTTGTCTACTTTCAGGAACTGTTTGAATTTTCTCGGAGCTACGGTAATTTGAACAATGCAAGCGCAGCCATATCGGCACGGATATGTTGGTAGTAAAAGGGTTAAGTGTCAGACCCTTAAGGCCATGTCATTTGAAAATGTAGGGATGTATCATATACTCTTAGTGTGTTGTATTAGGAATACACACAACCTCAAAACATATCGCTTTTTTATCACCACCACCATCACAGTCATTACTGTTTGTGTAATCCCAATTGTACATCTTCTGTTCCAGGTAAACTGATTGAAATTGAACAGCAGAGCTCTCTTCACACGACAATGCGTCCAGGCTGGGAAGACCTGGTGAGGCGCTGCATGCAGATGTTCATCCATCGAAGTGAAGGACAACCGTGGTCCTACAAACGCCATTATCAAGACGGTAAATAGCTTTATGTCTTTCTACCAACTAACCTGTGTTGTAAAAGTCACTACCAAAAATATCAGTTGATGTGATATTAGCACTAAGGTAAGTACACAGTAAATCTACACACTAGCAGGTGTGTGCAATGGCAAGTTCATTTCTACACTTGTTTTGAAAGTGAGTAGATTACCTAGAATTAGAGCATGGTCACAGACATTGACAAAGGTGTGACGCATCATTATGGGTAGGAGGGCAGGTTTGAGCATTGTCATCGAACAGCAATCATAAAAGTATAAATGGAATGTACCAGAGTGCAAGTCACCTCATTAAAATGTTTGGTATGTGAGACACAGCCCTTGTTAGACGAGTGAGAGGCTCAAACCATTCATGAGTAATCTCCTGTGTAACAGAAGACATCGCCAGATTTCTAAGACTCAATGAACAACACTCCTGACTTTATGAGGTGTAGCAGAGGCTCAAACCATGCAGGCCACCAATCATTTCTACAGTGAATAGTAAATTAAAACAGCACTGACCTATAATAATGTTAATGTTACTGCTTTGCAGCAGGGCTTATCTATGAAAGTGTCTATTCTAAATTATATGGTCATATAGGAGACAAGAAAGGAAGTGCACTTTTTAAGAGTCAGTCTTGATGTTACCCCTGTGTAAGAGTTTTTTTGCTCTGAGTTGTGTTTCCCTTTGTCTTGTTAAACAAGACATATTGAACAGAGAGCAGCCTCCTGTCCGTAGATCAGGCTTTCTTTACCAGACTATCACTGCTGTAACTGCCGTCTTAAAATCAGTCAGCTTCACAATAAATGCTTCGAAACAGTGAACATCAGAAGGCTTTTAATTACAAAGCAGTTACAATGCAGTGCTTTTGTTACCAGTAGAAGCGACTGAAGATCCATTCTTTGTTTAATTCAAAGTCAGTGCATTGATTTCAGAGGACAATTTTTTCAAAAAGTGGTAATAAAGTTAAATAAAGTAATAAAAGGAGCCCCTTGGATAAAAGGCTAAAAACCAAGGTGCTTGTAAGACATGCTCAATGTGGTTTTAACTTCCAACATGTCATCAGATTAAACCACACCTTTCTCTTTGCTCTTGTGTTGTGGATAAAACATCTGTGCGGTGACCGCATCACAGGCTGCATGGTAGTTTAGCTGAAGTCTCTGCCACAACCAGCTGTTTCATTAGCTTTTGCTTTTCATGTTGTCAGTGTGCACATGCTTTTCCCATGTCGGCTATGTTTGGAAAGCTTTAATTCTCCTTTTACTGCTCCAGCTTTCCATAACGGCCATGCGGAGACCCCCCTCTACCGCTTCTCACTCTCTGATGGCACCCCGGTCACAGCCCAGACCAGGAGTGACCTCTGCAGGAATCCCAACACCAACGAGCCACACTCCTTCCTCTCCACACACCTGCTACAAAGGTGCTAAAGCTGTGTAATAAAACAATTACTTAGAAAAATATTTCAGAAATTGCATGATTGTCTCATTGTGTTCTATGTGCTTAAACGTAGTTTTGTTTTTTTAATTATTTTAGTTTATCCATGTTCTCTTGTAGGGAGCAGAATGGTTATCGAGGAAATCAGGGCGGGGGCATGAGGCCTCAAAACATGGGTGTGAACAATCCTAACCAGCAGATGAACATGGGCCCAGGAGGAGGGGGCATGGGCATGAACAGGGCCTACAGCATGGCCGAACAGAACAACATGCCACAAAGAGGGGTGCCTCCATACACTGGGGGCAACCGCATGAATCCCATGAACCAAATGAATCAAATGAATCAGATGAATCAGATTAATCATATGAATCAAATGAATCAGATGAATCAGATGAATCCCATGCACCAGATGAATCAGATGAACTCCATGCATCAGATGAACAACATGGGTCAGATGAATTCTATGCATCCAATGAACTCCATGAACCAAATGGGGCCTGTGAATCAGATGAGCCACCATGGCATGCAGCAGCACCAGCAGCAGCACCAGCACCAGCAAATGGGTCAGTTCCATGGAGGTGGAGGTGGACCGGCAGGTGGAGGCTATGGGATGGGAATGACCAGTCCCCCCCAGGCCAGTCCAGGTATTAACCCTCCACACAACGTCATGGGTTCACCCAGAGTCAGAGGAAGTCCTAAGATGGGTGCCAGCCCCTTCTCTCCCGGAGGTAATAACCAAACTATTTTTCCAGAACTTTAAGCAACTTATATAATGTAAATTAATTGGGTGTAGCATCACAACTTAAAGCACACACTTTCCAACTCTAGTGTTAGTAACTGCATGGGTTGATGGCATTTCTGTTGTCATTTGCTTTGCAGGCATGAACTCTCCAATGAGCTCCAGTCATCCAGGTAACTCAGGAGGCGGGGGAGGAGGTACCACCTTCTCCAGCAGCTCTTTGAATGCCCTCCAAGCTATTAGTGAGGGAGTAGGCAATCCGATGCCCTCTCCCCTCACCACACCTCCCCACCACAAACCTGACAGCTCCCCGAGCATCAACTCCACCAACCAGGCAGCAGGACCCTGTAAACTCCCAACCTACTCTGACTCCAAGAGCCCAGGCAGTTCACTGGGGACTGGAGGAGAGCAGCAGTCTCAGCAGCACCCACAAACTCCAACTAGCGAGGGCCCACCTGAGAAGCCAGACAGCCAGGTCAGCAGGGAGGTGGGTCCAGCTGGGGGAGAATCCAGCCGAAGGGTTCCTGACAACAAGTGCCACAAGAAGCTTCTTCAGCTACTTACCTCTCCTACAGATGACCTGGTGCCATCTAATCATGCACCAAGCTCTGGACCCAGCTCCACACCTGAGGCGAAAGATGGAACAGCAGGCGTCACCAGCCCCTCTTCCTCAACAGGAGTGTCCTCCTCTACGAGTGGGAATCATGGCACTGTGTCCTCCTCGGGCAGCACAGGACATTTATCAAGTCAGTCATTACAGGAGAAGCACAAGATTCTCCACAAGCTCTTGCAGAATGGCAACACTCCTGATGAGGTGGCTCGCATCACAGCCGAGGCCACTGGGAAAAGCAGCTTGGATTCAGGGGCTCCGGAGCCTGGGCCCACCGCCACAGGAGGGGCCAGGGGATCAGAATCAAAGCAGGAGCAGCACAGTCCTAAGAAAGAGAAGTCCCACGCCATTCTTCACTACCTCCTCAATAAAGATGACTCAAAAGAAGGTGGTGATATCAAGCCAAAGCTGGAGGAGCTGGAGGGGAGAGGGGCTCAGGGTGTCGGGGTTACCAGCTCTGACCCCCACTGCATGGATGGAAAGGTTAAGTTGGAGCCTTCTGATGAGGTAAGGATCTTTGTGTAAAACAGCATTTTTTTGGATGAAGTGTAAAATGCCTGTTTAAAAGTTGTTTTCTAATCATTGTTTTCTCTAAATGGTTCAGACGGAAACCCTAGAGACTATTCTTGGTGTCCCAAGGAATAACCCTGGCTTCTACCCAGAGCCTGACTCAAGAGCAGGGAAGGAAGTGGGAAACAAACCAGGAAATGTGCCTGACAGTTTACATGGTAAGTCAGCAAGTCTAATTGAGAGTATCATGTGATCAAAAGCCTCATTTCCACTTCATGACGCAGGTCAACAGGACTCAAAACACTTTTTGTAGGTACCTTTCTGGATTTTATCTTCCTCTGCAGATAGTACTATCTACATGTAGGTGGGATCTCTAACTGATGCAGTGTTAAACTGCCGGGACATCATCACACTTGACACAAACTCAGGAACAATGAAGGATTTTAAATGGTTGATGTTCTCGAATCTCAGTATGTGAGTGTTCAGCAAGGGGGCACACATTGTTTTCAGACAAGGCTGGAAATGAAAGCTGGTGGGAAAAACAGGGAAGTTGGAAAATCCTACATTACACCTCAGATAATGAGATCACTGTAGTTGCGTAATCTCATGTCCACATTGTTTTCACACCACCTTTTGGTATCAGCCAACTCATTTGAAATCTTGACTGAGGTTATACCAACAGCAACAACAACAATAAAAACAGGTAATATCTACAAGACAGAAACCCCTCCTGACTCTTAGTGAGTTGAGTCGAGCTGCAATGTACCAAAACAAAACTCAGAGTGTGCACAGCCAAGATGCCACCATGTCAGCCTTGGCGTTTGACAAGTGAGAATCATTTCCAAGTCCTGCATAAAGTGTTAGACTGCTCATGCTCCCATGTTGGTGTCAGTCCTAATGTGAACCTAAATGTGTAAAGATCTGGAATTTAACTTTGGTATTATGTATCTTTCAGAGGGGGAGAGAGGCCCCATGCCTCCTGCTCAGCGCGGGGCCTATCAGAGAGCCTTGTCCATGGATGCCAAGCCCATGGGTGGAGAGGGAGCAGTAGGAGGAGGGCTTGCCGGGAGAAGGAATGCCCCCTGTCCCACGCTGGTCAAACAGGAGAACATGGATGCTCCGTTCCGAACTGGTGCTGTCCCAAATGGCTTTCCAGGGGGCATGGGTGTGTGCTCACCACGGGGCAATCCAACAAGTAATTTGAGCACTTATTTTTTCTTGCCCCAGACAGCTTGGCCTTTTATAAAGACTGTAGTCCCACAGAGTAGATAGCATGGGAATATTTGCTTCCTAATTACTATGTTTTTTTTCAGTCTGCAGTTAAGTCCACCTTCTTTGAAAGTACAGAAGCCAAGACCATGTTCACACGTTTATTGATGATACACTCATTGTATATGGTCTTGTGTGGTTCAGGAGGAGGAATGGGAAGAGGAATGGGAATGCCTCAGCGCCCTCCCATGTCAGCACCAGGAGACTGGGGTATGCAAAGTTCCACTGGCAGCCCTGTGGGCGGACCTGGACAGCCCGGCATGGGTCGCTCTGGTCCAATGTCAGGACCCATGATCAACCGCTCCAACAGCATGCCCGGGAACACCAGGTCTATGCTGCAGCAGCAGCTCATGGATATGGGTAGGTCACATCGCTCAGTTGTAGAGTCCAGAGTTTACATAGAGTTTTGAAAGTTTTAAAAATGCTTAAACTTAAAGTGTGAAAGACTTTGATTTCAGCATCATCTGATGTGTTCTTTGTAACAGTCACTTGCGTATGTCTTCTTCTTCTTCTTCTTCTTTTTCTTCTTCTTCTTCTTCTTATTGTTATTATTGTTGTTGTTGTTGTTATTTTACTAGTATTAGTAGTAGTGGTAGTATTAGTACTATAGATAATGGGGATCTTTTTCTTTGAATTGACTGGTGGA
>JAQNCA010000014.1:21997807-22011177 GCA_029783725.1 Acanthurus tractus
TTTTACTAGTATTAGTAGTAGTGGTAGTATTAGTACTATAGATAATGGGGATCTTTTTCTTTGAATTGACTGGTGGATAGTTTTGTTTCCACACTAAATTGATTCTACATTATGCATTTTTACCTTTGCAGGTACCAATGAAGGCAATATGGGTATGAACCGGTTTGGTGGACATGGACCCCCCCCTCAGTCTCCCTCCTGGCCAGACTCTATGGGAATGGATAGACCACAGAGAAATTTGAACAGGTAAACCTTCCACACTTGTCCCATCCTTGTTAATTTTTTTTTTCATCTATGTGACCAAACTTTAGAAACTGCAATTAATGGCATCTGTGACTAAACATCTCATATGTCATTTGTTGTGGTAGAGACCAGTTTGGAAACCCCCTGGAAGAGCTGCTGGGTCCCCTGGCCAACAGCGAGGGCCCGAGTGATGAACGAGCACTTCTTGACCAGCTGGACTCTCTGCTCAACACTGCTGATGTCATTGCTCTGCAGGAGATAGACCGAGCCCTAGGCATCCCTGAAATAGCAGGCCAGGTACAGGACATACTACAGTACACATTGTGTGCTGCATACTTACATTTTGTGAACATGACGTGGAATTCTAATAATATTCATTGTAATCATATAAGTTACAAAACATGAAAAGACTTCCTATCCAACACAAAGTAACTTCCCACTTGTTGCAACTTGTTGTGCAGACAGTCTTAAAGCCTGACCTGATATTTGTGTTTTTAATGCAGTAGTTTTATGCATGAATTGTGTTTTTTGTTTTTCCTATGGCAGCAGTTTATCTGGCATTGTGTTGACATTGATTGCCTTAAATTCCAAACTGGCATGTTATGTGACTTCTCTGTAATCCAGAGCCAGGGACCTGAAGGCCACCAGCAGGGCCAGGATCAAGGCCAGGGACAGTGCCCGCCGTCAGAGCCCTTCCCAGGGCCAGACTCTTCCTTAGGCATGGACCAAAAACCCATGTACAATCAAGGCTATCCTGGGCCCCCTGTTCCCCCCTCAGTGGGCATGCAGCCTGGTTATGGTGGCAACACAATGCAAGGCCAGTCTCATGGAGGCTTTAACCCCATGATGAATCAAATGGGCCAGACAGGGGGTTTCCCTGGCATGGCAAACATGGGCAACCCCCGTCCAAATATGATGCGACCTCGCGTGATGACTGCAACCAAGCCACTCCGACTGCAGCTGCAGCAGAGACTGCAAGGACAGCAGGTGATCACACATATATACATAATATTCAACGAAGGGACCTTCTGTAATGTCATGTTAACTAATATAACTAGTCACCTTGTATCAAGGAGTTATTGGTGGCTTCTTAGATGCTACTTGAATAGAGAACATAAAAAATGTGCAAATGAAATTGTCTTTTTCTCCTGTTGCAGTTTATGAACCAGACACGACAAGGCATGAAGATGGAACATGCCCCTGGAGGAAACCCTGCCATGCATCCAGGCATGCAACCTGGCATGCAGAATGCAGCCATGGGGGGTCAGGTGTGTAGACAGCCCTACCTTACAACCAGTGTAGTGTTCATTCACCAGCCTCCTTCAGTAACATTTCTCAAGTCACTACCGTAGAATTAAAGTCTATGTGTTGATGTTCATCTGCAGCCTGGTTTTCTCAACGCTCAGATGATGGCTCAGCGTAGCAGGGAGATGATGACCATCTCCCAAATGAGGAGACAGCGGATGATGATGCTTATGCAACAGCAACAGCAACAGCAACAGCAACAGCAGCAGCAGCAGGGGCAGGGGGCAGCAGGAGGCTTCAGCCCTCCTCCAAATGTCACTGCACCAGGAGGCATGGATAGCCCCATGGGAGGCCCCCCCATGAGCCAGAATGGACAGCAGGGCTTCAGCTATGGAGGTAATTATGGTGAGTCACCAGAGAAAGAGCTCTGTTTCTTTTCCTTTTTGCTCTACAAGTTTCCCACTTGTGACGGTTTCCCTACTGTTGTTGTACTTTCAGGGATGAACCAGCAGGGGGACCCATCATTCATGGCTCAAGGTAGCAGCCCACCAGGAAACCTTATGCAGGGTCGGATGGGAGGTCCTCCTCAGAACACCATGATGCCAGGGATGCAGGGCAATCCACAGGGAGGGCCCATGTACCCATCAGGAGACATGAAAGGCTGGCCACAGGGCGGCGTGCCACGCAAGTATGTGTGCATCCAGCTTCCTTAAGCTAAACTATTGAAGATTCACAGTTATTCAAGAGTAGGGTTTTAGTTTAATTATCACAGTTGCAAGAGTCAAAGAGTTATATCTCTTAGTTCCAGAGGTCAATAACGTGCCTTTTATTTTTCTGGTTTTCCAGCTCATATCCCCAGCAACAGTTCCCTCAGCAGGGCAACCAGGGCCAGTTTGGACCCATGATGATGAACAACTCCATGGGTGGACCAGGTCCAGTTAGCGGGGCTGGAGCGGGACAGATGGGCCAAATGGCAGGACAGAGGCACGGCCAGATGCAGAGCCAAATGGGCATGAGCCAGATGGGAATGGGCAGAATGCCAATGGGACCTGATCAGGTATGTAACACTTTGACACATTGGAGTTAAATGGTCTTCAGGCCCTGCTCACCCAGCTAACAGTCAGGTTTTCGTCTGTGTTAAGCAGCAGGTTTGCGTCTGTCCCCCTAGTTTTCCCCCAAGTGTCCTGCACCTTTGGCCCTAGTTGGCATCTTTATGGCCAGTTCATGCTGAATTGACTACAGAGCACGCTGGGTAGTAAAAACACTGATTGGTTGTTTCACTACGAGAATACGATCATGGTCGTCAGCATTTGGCCTCTGGATGACTGGACTGATAATGTCCTTAAACATCAGAGCCTTAACAGGGAAGACTTAGCAAAGTTTTTCAAATCAGAGGTCCATTGTAACTCCAGCTCTTAACACAGGTTTAGAAAAAGTACTTCAGCTCCTTATTTTAGTATCCATGGTTTTAACCAAGAGCAGTTTTTTTTTTTAATTATTTTTCCTGTTTGCCCCTTCCTTTCTGATACCGAAACCAAATGACCAAGAGCTGACTATGCCAGTGCCATTTGCAGCTATATATCATATACAAATAGAGTTTTCTCCTACGCAGCCACAGAACATCTGTACTAAAGGGCTGTCTGTTGTAGTCTTTGCAATATGTTCAAGTGCAATATTTTGACCAAGATGCAGGCAAGTTGAGGCAACACAACAGTCAGCTTCTATTGTTATGAATCCTTTGACATCAGTTTGATTTATGTGGTTCTCAACATGAGGATCAGTTGATATTTAAAGCAGTTAAAAGATAACAACAGCATGTAAATGATAATCCTTTGTTTCTCCCTCTGCAGAAGTATTGTTGAAGACCGGTGGCTGACTGCAGAATCTGGAGCCTTTAGCTGTGGCAGAGTGGTCAAAGCCCCAAAAAGAGCTGGACCTATACACACAAACACATGCACACACACATGCCCCCACAAACACACAACCTGGAGGAGTCCCCCCAGGTGCAGGGGACTCAGCGGACCGCTCATTCTGGAAGAAATGGGCTTCAAAGACAAACTTGAGCTAGACTTCACTCACAGGTGAAGCCTCACATACTGTAACTGTGTTGTGATGCCCAAACACAAAATGTGTGTGTGTGTCTGTGTGTGCAAGACAGAGAGAGAGTGCGTGTGCATGTTTGTGTGTGTTCATGTGAACGACCTGGAGCTGTCGGGCAGTATTCAGTGTCATGGCCAGGCTGAATGGGACTACGGTACAACTGGCTGTGGCGGCACTTTACCTGGAGGCTTCTTAGTGGAATAAAGATTGATGCAATATTTCTTCATCATTACAGCCTTACTAGAGATTCAATGCCTTCACAACTATGAGTTTCTGTTTGTCGTCGTACCCTTTGGATGCGCCTCACTCTTGAAGAATTCATTGAAAGCTATAAGCACACAGTTTACTATGTTATGCAGATTGGAGCAATAACTCTTGCCTCTATGCTTTGGACTGTAACTGAGCATCATAACCCCTGTTATAAGCAAACAAATGGTACTGCAGTATTAGATGTCTCAAATGTCCTTTGTGAATATAAATTGTAAATATTCTACAAAATATATCAAACATGCTTTTTAAAAGGCCCATTATTGCACAAAGTATGAGACCTGGTTGTATTTTTGTGTCCCATAGGTCAATACTGATTTGATTTGCTTTTTTTTTATGCCTTTGCAGATATTGCAGGCGTATTTGGGTTTTTTTCCTTCCCTTTTTTGTAATTTTCCAAATGCTGTAATTTTTTTAATTTTCCAAAAAAAAGTTTTAGCGAGGCACTTTTACTCGTTACGAGTATTTGATGAGTTGAAACTTGGAGCTTTCACACAGTCAGAGGTTTTATTTGAAGCTGGCAGAAGTGAATTCCGTCAGGGAGGCTGATTTCTATAAAATGATATCATTTTTGTTGGGTTCTCTTGGAGGTGAGCTGTATATTCTGCAGTACAATGACGGCAGGAATACAACACTCCACAGATAACCAACGAGCCTGGTCCCTGCGGTGTTCTCCCTCTGCCACCAGCTCTGTCTTTTATGTGTATTTTTATTCATACCATCTTCTTTTGACTGTTATTCTCAACTTGCTGAATCTACCTTTTCAACATGCGCAATCCAAAGATATTTTTCCATATCTCTGTATAGTTTCTGAGGTTTCTGGTGTACATTTTTTATGATATGTGTTATATTACTCTGATGGTAAATGGGTACATATGGATCTGTAAAAGCATATGATGGTTATGTACTGTAAGCGTAAAGGGCAAGGGGCTCAGTTATTCCACGGCGGGAAGTATTAGTGCAGCGCTAAGAGGACTGGAAACTCACAACCCTGCAGCAGAACGTTTTTACATCCAGAGACAAGGCATGTTTTTGCTGTGAAAGAGAAATACCAATGGAATGAAATCCAATTTAAGACATATCAATATCTCCTCTATTTTTCAGGAAACAACTTCTTTTTATGTCCAGAGTTTGTAACTTCAGGAAAAAGGAACTTTGTAGAGTTTGAATGAAGTGCAAAAAGAGGCAAGAGATCATTTGGTTTGTTTTTTTTTGTTTTTCTTTGTTTGGAGGTAAGATAAGCTGTCATTTTACAGGATGTATATTGCAGATTTTTTTTCTGTTGATGTTGATATTGATGTAAATACAAATTTCTATTTAAACACTCTTGACTCTGTTTCTCTCATTATCATCTGACTCTCATTACGAACAGTGATTCCTTCATGCAATTTACTCAGTTTCATTTTGGGAACAGCACACAGCAGCCGGTTTATTGCGTTCACATAAAAAAACACTGATCAAACAGAATCTATGCTGCTGTTGCCAGTTTATTAGAAGCAACTAATGAAGCACCAAGCGTTTCTCGTTTTAAATCTAATTTTGTTTTTTTACAGGAGAAGCTGCTCTGTTTTAATTTATAATATTACACCCTGCTTAGTATTTTAATGTAGAAAGTTGAGTTCAATTGCCTGTTATGGGTGATAAATCCCATTGTGTGTGTACACTAACTTCCTTCTCGATTAAGTAAAAGTAAGTGAAAATGGTGAAGAACTGTATATCAATATAGAAGACAGTCTATTCATCCCTGTGCAGAACACGGTTGGCAATGAGATAAGAGTCTGTAGTCATTCATACAACACTCTGGCATAAAGAGAGCATTATAAACAGCTACTTTATATGTGTAAAGTTATTGATGTAGATCTTTTCATTTAGAAAATACATCTGTGGATTCTTTTTGACAAGATGTGATATACTGACAGCCAGTGCTGGAAGAAGTTTTTGAATCATAAACTTAAGGTCAAGGAGGATTACATCACATTGTAAAACTACTTCAATGCAACTCTGAGTCCTATACTCTAAACTCTAAAATTAAATATTCAGGAAAAGAACATTTTTAATTTGTGCTATTTGTGAATGTACCTAAATTATTTAAAGCAATATAGTTAAGTTGCAGAAACATTCCCCGTGTGACTGATACATTGCGACTTACTTTTTGCCAATAAGTCACAAGGGAAATGTGAACTGTGTCTTTTTGTGTTTTCAGATAGTGAAACTTATTTTATGTTATAAAATGTACCTCCTAGGTGAAACTGCTAATAACCCAAAAAATTAAAGGAATAGTGAAGTTAAAAATTACAAAAATTCCCTTAAAAGTTCAGTATAATACAAGTGAAATAGAAGTAGAAAGAAGAACTAATTGAAAATACTCAAATAAGGCACAAGTAGCTCAAATTGCACTTAAGTGTACTCTTTGAGCATGTGTACTCTGTAACTTCTCACCACTTCTGGGGCACATTAACTGGGATACATTTACAATATAAATGGACACAAACTCCCCAGTGCATGATGTACAGGACTGGGTCGAGCATCTGGTTTTCATCCTGGGACCAAAGATCAACTCCTGGTGTGAACACAGTTGCTTAGCTTTTATTCCCCATGCCTTGGTGTTGGCCTCTTTATGTGAATAATGCTGTCATTTATGCTAAAATGTTATTTACAAAATCTTTTCCATTAGCAACAAATATCCACTGATGCTTTTCATAGCACTTGTGCCAGAGGGGGGCGCTGTTGTCTACAAAGCTCCTCTCTAAACTCAGCCACACACACCGCAGTCAACGCCGTAATTTTACCCTGCAAAGACTGAAGTCCATTTCATGGCCGCAGGAGGGCGCCAGCTAACAGAGAGCTGAGGTGGGGGACGTGAGCTTTGATTCCGGTTCCTAGAATGAGGCCTTAAAATAATAACAATAATTAAGAATGAAGCAAATATAGAATCCGAGAAAAGGCCTAATTGGATTTAATGGTAATAAAATATCGATTACAGAGTCATTATGGAGACCACAATAGCCTGCTCTTAATTTCCCCCACAGCTTCACCGCATTACATAAGACGGATTTGTGTCTGCCATATAAGATAGATGATTAGAAGTGATTAGAAATTAAGATAGGAAATGCTATGTGATTTTTTCATGATAAAGGAAAACATTAAGGGATTGTATACATTAAACAACTGTGTTTAACTGCTGGCGGACACTTCTTCAACAGCTCAGGCTCTGTATGTTTGAAGGGAAAAAAAAGTACATATATTAATAGCAAATTTATAACATACGACTGCACTGTGGGAATCTCTACCCGAAAGCAACTCTCTCTCTCTCTCCCTCTCTGTTGGCGTGGTTCCCGGCCCATCTGCGGCCTGGCCCGTGGATTACTGTTTGTTAATGTTTCAATCAGCTGTGTGTTGAGGAATGTGGAGCTATTTAACCTGAACTTCCCCAGGTGTGCCGAGGCGCCGCTCAGTCTGGGCCCCGCCGCCCTCCCCTGCCCTTGGCACAAAGCTATCACACAAACACAATCACACACTGGCCACGCCGGGGCTGCAGCTGTGCGCATCGCACCGCAGGGAAATGGGAAAAACATTGCACCAGGGAGACAGAATAAATCTTATAACGAATCGCCTCGCCAAAGCCAGTTTAACCCCTGCAGTGCCGGGAGACACGAGCACTGCTGATTTACACGGTAACATATTGAAACACCATATTTAAATGGATTATTTTATGGAGTGAAACAAACTTTTTTCTTACTTTATTCTTTTTTTCCCCTCTCCCAGTAAAACTCCTTATGGTGCTTTATTTTTGTCAACAAACCATCAAAAGCATGTACAAATTTCTATACTCTCAAAAAACTAATGTTTACTTAAATTCTGAAACTTTATTTTAAAATGTGCCTTTGCTAGTTAAGATCTTTAAACTTGATGGTTTTTAAGTGAGACTTCCTCTTGTACTGTGATCCGGTAATGAGCCACAGAGTGGCAAATTACCAATTTAACTGGCTTTGAGCCATTATGTTGACAACCAGCTTTGGTTTTATGTTACCTAAATGACTTAACAGCTTCTTCTTGGTGTTGCACTTTTTAATGACAACCACTTTAAACTCCCCTAGTGCTCATGTCAGCAGCATGAAAATCTATTCAGATGAACTGAAGTGAGCCTGCTTTTAATCACATAGATAAAATGGCTGTAACAGACCATAATAAGCACCCTAGTGTCATATTTCACAGCTATGGTTGTAGTGTGTTTTGTAGAGAATTTAAGTCCCCAGGTTTGACAGAGCATCATATAATCATCCTGTCTGGCTCACACAAAAACACAATGACACAGAGGGATTCTTGTTCAAAAATAATTGTCTTGTTTTAATAAAAACACCAATAAGATACATTGTAAGAAAACAATATCTTCACATAATGTGGCATTGTAATATACAATACAGTTTTGTCGCTCAGGAATCTGAGAAATATAGATTTTTTTCCTTTACAAAATGTTGAGTTCTCTATATGGTTTACACAAGATGCAAAGAGCATAACAGAAACATTAGCTTTTCTTTAGAAACTCTACAAGCAACAAGCGACGCTAGTTGCACTGAACGTGTCTTGGTCCCCCGGCTAACCCAGTCCATGTCTGGACACCACCGGTCTTCTTCTTCTTCTCTCAGGGCCCTCTGATGAATCGAGAGCCGTGAGTGACAGAGATCCTCGCCGGCGGAGGATGTCCACACAACGCTGCTCTTCTATCACTGGGAGTTTGAAACTTCCCACAGTTCAAGGTTTTTTTTATTTTATTGATGTGTTCGTCACATCAGGTAGCCTTGTTCCTTCCTCGCGGTGCTCGCTGTGGGGTGATGGCGTGATGCTCCACGAGCTCTTAACGGCACATAATCCTGTCATCTGCGCATCCATTCTGCGGGGACAGAGAGAGCGGCTTCATTAGTACACCAGGCAGACACAACACACACACACACACACACAAGAGACGCAGAAATGCACAACTAACTTTGATGCGCAAAGTTGGTAACTATGTGCACACGCACTGGCATTTAAAAAACTGACGCACAGTGGTGTGTGCAGATCTGTCAGAGACGGAGCTTTTTCTCAGACTCATTCTGCGGTGCGTGTGAAGAGATATTTACCTCCACTGCGATGCTCGCGAGCTCTGCGTTCAGGGTGGTCAGCGGTGTGCGGGGCACGCTGCTGGCGGACAGCTGGCGGCTCTTCTCCGGCTCGTCCAGCTCGACCTGCAAGTCCCAGATGTAGTCGATGACGTGTTGCAGGATCTCCACCTTGCTGGCTTTCTTGTTGGTGGGCAGAGTGGGCACCAGCTCCTTGAGCTTGCTGTAGCAGCTGTTCATGTCCTGGAGGAACGCGGTCATCTGCTCGTCCAGCAGCGGGATCTTGCACTTGGAGATGGCCAGGCTCTGGTCGGACAGGCAGCGCACCATGTCCTCACCGCCGACCTTGCTCTTCAGGGCGCAGGTAGATCCGACAACCTTCATGTTGATTAGTGTGGGTGATGTACTTTCCAGAGATTACGAAGGGAAAAAAAAAGATCAGTTCAGCAACGAGGCTTCTCCTTCTGTTTGAGTCGTTGGCACGGCAATGTTGACAGTTTGTAACATCCACATGGACAAACCTCCTCGGCTTTATGGTGGAGCCGGGGCCGGGGGCGTGCCACACTCGTCCCGTTTGAAGACAGTCAGCCAATGAGACGGCCGCGTTTGTATTGATGGGTCGGTTCACAACAGCATTCTCGGCCAATCAGCGCGCTCGCCTGGTTATCGGGATTTACAATCTGTTTGAGGGATGGCGTTACAAATGGAAACAAATGTGTGTCTTTTATGGGTAATATGTGGGAATCCAGCTGTCTATGGCTTGGGGACTCTGCAGGTGTAGATTGCCTGGGGACAGTCAAGGGGTGGTGAATGCCTGGGTATGTGCTGTGAGAATGTGTGTGGGATGGGGCAGGATGAATAGGATGAATGGCTAATGATAATTAGGCTGCCACAGTGCCCTAGATTTGCCTCTCACAATTGATGGTACTGAACATGTGGATGACAATAGTACAGTAAAGTAAGACAATTGACGATGCAGAGTAGTCAAACAATTGTGGGAACAGATTCACTTGAGTGAGTTCAGGATAATGATGTTTATGACAGAACAAAACTTTTTTTAACATGATAAACTGTGGAATTTAGTCACTAAAGGGATTTACCGCTTATTCAATGTATTAAATCGTTAGTGTAATAAAATTACAGTTTGAGGACAGATTGCTGTTTGTCTCAGAAAATCCGCTGCGCAGTTATTCCCACACTTCTCCCCGAACAACATCTCGAGCTTTTCGCCACTCAAAGCTCTCTTTATGCCTCTCACAAACTGCGCTTTTCTCGCAGCACAGACTCTCCTTTTCCTGCGTGTCTGTGCTGAAGGACGCCCAGTGAGCGCAGCAGCTTCACGGATTCCTTCACATGTTTCTGCAGTGTGTGCTCAGCCTTGTGTGCACACTCAGATCGCATCGCTCTGTTCTGAATCTTCCCCCCAGATTGTCCAAACAAGCCCGAGCAGACTGGCAGGCGCCAGCGCGGTGACGTCACCCATTCATCCGAGCCTTGACGCCTGTCAGCCTGGCGCCGCTCGGGCGGTCTCCATGGAGACGTCAAACAAGGGAGCTCGAACTCCGCACTCCTCCATTCACCTGCGTGGCGCGCGGAACCCTGAGAACAAACCGGCCCCGGAGCTTTGTCGTTCATTTATCACCTTTAAGCAGCGGGATGAGATTACCGCCCAGCGCACCTGCAGAGCCGCCAGCGGAGAGACGGAGGAGGAGGAAGAGCCGCCATTATGTTGTTAGCGCATTTTAACACAAAATAACCTTCGCATTCCTCCACACAGCCCACACTGACTACTGTATGTCTCTGCGGTTGCTGCTTTTAACTCAGTGGTGGAAGAAGAAAGCTATTCAGATCTTTTGCTAAAGTAAAAGTACAGAAACCACGGTGAAAAAATTCTCCATGTAAGAGGTCTGCATTCAGATCCCACTTTAGTAAAAATATAAAAGTGTAAGCATCAAAATATATAGAAACAAAATAAAAGTACTCATGCAAAATGAGGCGTTTGAAATAATTTATTAACTGCCTTTTTTAATTTTCTTGCTCAACTTAACCTTTTTTTTAACTTATTGCGTTGTTTATGCATCAGTTTGTAGCTCACTTAAATGCTGCAGCTGGTCCAGGTTCAACTCATTTAATTAACTTTGCACATAGTTCTGCTTCTTAATCTATCATTTAAAACTATATTTTATTCTCAGTTTTTATTTGATATTTGATGATCTTTTAAACAAATAATGTTAAAAAACTGCAACATTCTTCTCCAAAATAAAGTGTAATAATCAGTGTAATCATCAGTATAATCAATAATCAGTGTAGTAAAAGTTTCAAAGTAGCCTAGCCTAAATGAGAAATACTCTACAATGGTACCTACTCCAGTGAGTAATATTATGTCTAACAGTGTAAACTGCATCAAGTTTTAGGTCATGTAAGAAATAAGTCATTTTGAAAAAAAGACTAAAACATCAAAAGTCCTGTAAGGGTGTTTGCAGTTTCCTTCCATTTTCTATTATTCAAAAACAGTTTGCTTAAAATTCCTGCATTCAAAAGCTTCTTAAAGTGAAGGTATTTAAATATTATCAGCAACATGCTAGTATCAAAATGTAATACCAGTTACTATAATAATGGGCCCTGTCAGTATTATAACATGGTATATTATGTTATAAGATTGCCATTACTGATCTTTCAAGATGAAAGATATATTGCAATACTGTAGCTGGCTAATGTGAGTCATTTTTTTAAGAAGTTCAGTGTGTAACAAAGCTTCAAACTATGTATGCATACATTGTTTTATATTTGAATTCACAATATAAAGTTATTGATAACTAGTTGTGATATAAATTAAGTGGTGTCAAAAGTTAACCATTTGCTCTGAAATATAATGAAGTAGGACAAAAAAAGTTAAATGGAAATGTTATAGTAGAGTTTAAGTTTGGTACGTCTTTCCACCACTGTATAATGCTTATTTTTTAAGCTAATAAATTAAGCTCTCTTCTAAATGAAGCTGAGTATCATCTGCAACAAGTTATTGTTCAAAATACATGTTTATATAAATTTAGAATTCTGTTTTTAATTGCACAGATTCATGCAATGCACAGCTGTTTTAATCAAGACTAATGGAATGAAAAGCAGCTTTGTCTCTACTTTAAATGCTATTTTAAGAGCCACAGTGTACATCTGCACAGATGTTGCTCCAGACCAAAGATAACGTCTGTATTGCAGTGTTGTCGTGTAACCAAGTTAACCACCACCATGACTGTCTCTTCTAGCTGATGCAGTAGCTTGTAAAAACTTTTTTAAAAACTTTCTTTTTCCCTTTTTCTTTTCTTTTCCTCTCTCTCTCTCTTTTTTTTTGCCCTCTGTCCTAGGTCGCAGCTGACAGGGTGGAGGGAGGGCCGGGTGGGCAGAACAATGGGAGTGCGGTGCAGGGATTGTGGGAGAGAATCTAGGCTGGAGCCACAGTGTCTGGAGCGCCCCTCCACTCCCCTCATCCAGCTTTTGTTCAGCTGCAAAAGCTATCAGCACTTCCTACTGACACCAACAATAACTCCACACAGCTGGGCCCTTTTTAGCCTGTTTGCAGCACATCAAGGCAAGGGGAGAGAGAAGACAGAGGGAAGAGGCAGAGGAGGGGAAAGAAAAGTGAAACATATTAACTCCTGATTTTAACTGACAGAATGGCAATGCCCTCTCCCAGCTCCCCGTCCCTCCTTCATCGCACAAACACAACTCATTTCCCAGTGGGCTCTTTACATGTGAGCCGATTATCACATAGTATTTTATTTGTACAAGAGGCTACTGTTTGTGTCGGTTCTGTTGCGACATCCTGCATCTATCAAATAGCAGAGAGGCAACTCTTGTCCTTTTTTTCTTTTTTTTTTTAGGACATTGTGTATCTTGGCTATATTTGTACCAGCACACAAATCATTTCCTAGTAGTGTTTTTTCAGGGTAAATTGTTCCATTTGGTGGAGGGGAAACGTATTTGCAAATACGCCCTCTTTATCGCAACAGCAAATAGATCTACAAGAGCACACTACAGGAAGCCGTAAGAGAAAAAGTTGGTACAGGAATTCATTCAGAGGAAATAGGACATTCCAGCAATGCTTTCACACTTCTGCCGTTGTTATTATTACTTTGGGGACAATAAGTAGTACATCTAATACTTCCTGAAACATGAAGGTGACCGAACCACAATGATGGTGGTGGTGAATAAATGGTTTCTTAGATAGAGGACTGTTCTTCAGTATGAGTACTGAGGTTCACCGTTGAAAAGAAATGGGCAGGAATTTGATTATGAGAGGAGAGCACCACATGCAAGTTTTCAACAATTTTTACTAACACACACCCATGCGCGCACACACACACACACACACACACACACACACACACACACACACACACACACACACACACACACACACAC
>JAQNCA010000014.1:22069019-22082116 GCA_029783725.1 Acanthurus tractus
TGCACGTGGTGTTCACGTGTGTAGGTGTGTGCATTTTGTGCAAAGCCAGACCATGGAAGGAGGATGCAGGACTGTGGGTGTCTGGGAAGAACTTAATGAGCCCAATCTGGACAACGGCATAGAGCTGAGAGGAACAGGGAGCTCAGTGTTTTATGGAGAGTCTCTCCTACATTCAGCTCACACTTAATTCATCTGCTGTGACTCTGCATAGAGATAAAGATTCACAAGCTTCTCCTCTGTAATCATCCCTTCCCTTAAATGTTTAATGCATCTTACATTTTTTGCTTTTGAGGACTTCATCCTGTCTTTAAAAGTGCATCCGCAGTGTATGTGAGCATCCAGGCGCGGCTGCATGTGTGTATCTGTGTATCCCCATGTTGAACCGTATTCCAGTCAGCCTGTTGTTAAGGAGGACTCGCAGTCCCAGCAGAGAGAGGTTGTCTTTGTTATGGTCTTCATCTTCAAACAAGAATTGCTCTGGCCACAGGCTCCTTGTGGACTCACAAACACATGCACAGACAGGCACGAGCCCCCACCTTACTGAGATGGAGGTGCATCTCAGAGGGCACACTGGTGGTGCTGCTTGCAAACTCTGCTTATGATTACAGAGCAGACACACTTGGGCGCGTTGCTTCTCTGATTATGTGATAAAATGGTACAAAGAAATTAAGCTGTTCAGCCCTCTAATATTCAATTCATTCAACTGTACTAAAAGCAGTTCCATTTTTTTTAGTTTATTTTGTGTCCAATTAAAGTAATTTATATCTCATATTTCATGCTCTTTTGAAAAAGCTCTTCCTTTATCAGGTTAGATTTGAAATGTAGTGAACTTGAATGAAGAGCAGATATTTAAGTAATAATGCTCTTTTTTTCTTTTGCTTCGATGCTTATGTAAACATCATATAGGTTTTATAGGTCGCACTGACGTCCAGACAGTCGGGTGCTACTGCCTGCGAGTGAGAATAACCAACAGCTGCCATGGTGAAGTCTGAGGGGACATACAGCACTGTTAATGAGGAAGAGTTACTGAAGAACTAATAGGATTGTAATGTAATTTTGGTGAGCTGCATATGGAGATTAATGAGGAAAAAGCTTTACATACTTGCCTGTAATTGTTATGTTGAATTTAGAAGGATTTGTAGTTTTCTGCACATCTCGAGGCAATTTGTTTCTGTGATTTTGTCACATTAATATTGCCCACTGTAAATTTAATAGGTACTTTTGTATCATCCTGTTCCCTACGGTTTGCCGACTTGTTTTTTAATTTAACATGTTTGCTAGTCTTTGGAACTTGAGTTTTGCACTCCTTTCACATTTTCAGCTCACTGACCCCTGTCTTCATCGTCCTCCTCTCCTCTTCTGTCTGTCTGTCTCACCTCTGGGTCCCACACCTCTGCCCATACCATCTCATGACATCCCTCATATTCACCCTAACCCTCTCAGGGGGAGGTGAGTCTTGAGCTGGCCCTGGGCCCAGGCCCATTAGCCCCAGCCTGGCAGCCATGTGCTCATCATCAGAGATCATTACACCCAGCCAATGACACCACTCTAATGCATCATTAATGATTGATTAACGAGCTGAGCTAAGCCCAAACGGGTGCATTTGTACGGAAGAGCACCCTGTAATGGCACTGCAAGGCTTGCATATGCTATTTTTTCCCTGGGTTTTGTGTGCGCACGTGTGTGTGTTTTATTCTTATCAGTTTGTGTGTCCTGCCTGTCAGGTTATCTCAGGGAGCTGCAGACTCCTGTGTGTGAGACGAAGGACTGAGGAGGTGACTGCAGAGTAGCGTAATGGCGGGGCGGGGGCTCTCCGCTCCTCTCCCTCTTCTAATTTTTGTCCTGGTGGGAATCCTCCCAGTGACCCAGGGTTCTGGCTACCTGTCTGGATATCGCCTCAGGTCTCGCCTGCAGAGGGACCGCCACATCCGCAATGTCCGACCCAACATCATCCTCATACTTACTGATGATCAGGACATAGAACTGGGTAAGGCAGTTTTTTTCTAATCAGTCCTTTCCTGTGTGTGTGTTTACTGTGTGTTTGTGCATCTGTCTCTGCCTGTTTGCTTTGAGTCCATGTCCCGCGGGGATGGGTTTTCTCTCCGTGTGTATCCAACAGCATCAGCAAGGGAAAGTCAGCCTAATGCCGCCTCTTGGCACCATAACAACTGGCCCACTCAAAGTCATGTGCTCCCCTTGCCAGCTCCTTCATTGCTGGCATGAAATGAGGGCGGCCTATGGCTTCTATTGTCTGGGTGCCAAACCCTGGCCATCTCCCTTCCCGCTTAAGTCCTTTAGCGGCGTATTGGACTGGAGTGGCTGCATAATGGCCTCGGTGACATCCTTTGTCCTCCTGTGATCGCTAGTGAGAAGGCTGCCATTGAAAAGCAGGAATTTATGGTCAAGCATCTGTTTTCCCAAACAATCACCATCAGCTTGAAAAGCTTTTAGTACACAGGAATCCAAATGGGTTACACTTTACTAAAAAGATTTGTCCCCCAATTACTTTACCTCCCTTCTTTTTCCTCTTACCGCCAACATAATAGTTTTTGCTCTTTTCCTCTCTTGCCCTACATTTACAATTTTTTACTCGTTACTCTTTATTTTCCCCAATCTTTCCCTTTCTTTCTTCCCCATCTGTTGTATGTCCCCCTGCCTCCTTTTCAATTCATTCCTTGGTCTTTGAAACTCCTTTCACCCTCGTATCCCTTCATACAACCTCCCCCTCCCTCTCTTTTGCACTGTTTTCTCCCAGGCTCAATGCAGGCCATGAACAAAACTCGGCACATCATGGAGAAAGGCGGCACACATTTCACCAACGCTTTCTCCACCACGCCCATGTGCTGCCCGTCTCGCTCCTCCATCCTGACAGGAAAGTATGTGCACAACCACCACACCTACACCAACAACGAGAACTGCTCCTCACCGTCATGGCAGGCCCACCACGAGCCTCACACCTTCGCCGTGCATCTCAACAGCTCTGGCTACAGGACAGGTGAGCCACACAGGTCCGACCACAAACAGATACTTAAAAATACGCATGGAACATTGACTAATACCGACGTACTGCTCGCTTGTTTCTTATTCAGCCTTCTTTGGAAAGTATCTCAATGAGTATAATGGCTCCTATGTGCCCCCTGGCTGGAAGGAGTGGGTAGCACTGGTAAAGAACTCGCGTTTTTACAACTACACCCTCTGCAGGAACGGAGTACGAGAGAAACACAGCAGTGACTACCCAAAGGTATTTATACATTCCAACTTGGAGATTTAACACCTGCCTTTGTGGAATGACTGTGAAAGCAAAAGTCAGACAAGACTTCTTGTAGATTACTGTAAGATGTAGTTCCCCAAAAATGACTTGATAGTTAAGAATGCATTATATCTGCAATTTTTTTTAACTTAGGGCTTTGTAAATACATTTTTTGTCTTTTCAAATAATGTGCTTTTTTAATTTCTTAACTTCTTTACTCAATTTAAAACTCATTTTGAAAAGTACCACATACAACTCAAAAAAGTTGGGACACTGTGTAAAACAGAATGTGCCAATTCTCTCAGTTTTTTGGCATGAATTCAACTGAAACGGTACAAAGACCATATTTTTAATGCTTAACCTCATCAACTACATTGATTTTTGTACAAATATTTGCTTATTATGAATTTGATTCCAGCAATGTGTTTGAAACATCTTTGGGCAGGAAAGCTTTAGTGACGGGTGATAATGTCATAATGGGGTTTGACAGGGCATCCTAAACAGGCTCATTTACAAGCAAGAATGGAAAGAACAGATTATCTCTTTTTGATGGGATTAAAAACATAGGGTCTTCATTTTAAATATTTTGGTATGATATTGGTATGAAAAACCTAATACAGTGTGGAAATAATGCTTTGTTTTTAAACTCAAAATCAAGTTGAGGTGATTGATAAAACAAAAAATAGGGTAGAAAGGGTTCAACAGAATATGTGGGTCGTTATTTAGATAGAGATTTTGTAGAGTTTGGGAATCTTTTTTGGCTCACAGCAGGTCAGGAATGGACACTGACACAGCATCGCACTAAAGGCTTTAACATCTGCTCCTCCTGTCACTTATTGAGTGTCTGATTGACAACATGCGCTCGCTCCATAGGACTACCTGACAGACATCATCACCAACGACAGCATCAACTACTTTCGTATGTCTAAACGGATGTACCCTCACCGTCCTGTCATGATGGTCCTGAGCCACGTTGCTCCCCACGGGCCAGAAGACTCCGCCCCCCAGTACAGCTCCGCCTTCCCCAACGCATCACAGCACATGTAAGACAATGAATAAGCTTCTAAATACCAAAACCTTCGAAAGGATTAATCAAGCTGTGAGTCCTCAGATTGACAGCACACAGTTTTGAACTGGATGGGCTTTGCCAACTTGATGCATACCGACTTGGTTTATGTAGGACACAGCAGACGAGCACAAGAGTAAATTTTCACATTTACCGCTATTTGCTTGCCTGTGAGTCATCCACACATTCACGCTCCTTTTCATTTGACCCAGAATGACACAAATTCCATAATCTCAGCTCGATCTTTTCTTCCTCTGCCTGCAGTACGCTCTTGGCAGCTGAGTCCTCTCCACGCACAGCCAGTGTTTCGCTCCAGTTTGTTTGGCTCATGTGTTGTTCACATCAGTGTTACCAAAGTAATGAGGCCCGCTAATTTGTACCATTTTGTCAGCCATGATCAAAGAGAGTAATGAATGATGTACGTTTAATGTAATGATTTTGCTGCGTACACGCTCGTTTTCGCACACTCACACGTGTATACGCACTCACACAGCATTTCAGCCTTTGTCTTCCTGACCTTCCATGCTTGTGACTGCCTGTCTGGTGCTGCTAGCTAATGGCAGACCTGCTATTGGTCTCCAGAGACAGATCCAAGGCCAGTAATGAGACTGGAGTTTCTGCCCCCTCCCTCCAACCTCCTCACACCCTCCTCCTGCTTCATCTAATCCCCCCAGCATCATTAACCTGTGCCACTCAGGCTTTATACACAGAATATTCTAAAATTCCAGCCCCAGTGTCTTTGTACAAACTTTTAATTGCTCTTTCTCCATAAATTTGCTGCCCCTCGGGTGGTGTTTTCTGAAAGTGCTTCTCTGGCTATTTTTCTCACTCCATCTCCTCCACCCTTATCAACCACATGGAGAAAGAGAGGCAGTAAAAGTCTTACATTCCTCTGGTGATAAATGTTCTCCTTCCCTTGGTGCCCCGCAGACACGTCCTCACACACGTCTTCAGGGTTGCCACAGTGGACCAGGCTGTGAGACATTAGCATTTCTTGAAAGTCAAATCGATCCACTCTTAACTTTAAATATATTTTCTTCTAGGATCTCATTAGCTATTTAGCAATGTTTATTCTCAAATAATTAAAGTTCCATATGGCTCAGAGTTAATTATTGATCAAACTGTGCTCACTGTGTTCAGGCCTATCGATTGCAGTGCTTTGCGTTTTCTATAGTTTATGTAACCTCTAGTTCAGCATTGTATAAACAGTTTTCTGGCTATTTTGAGAAGAAAAGGGTAGGAAATAGTATAAGCAGACAATGGCCAAGAATATTGCTGTGACTGCACAGTGTGACTGCACACATATTGGTACTTTTTCCATCACCCCATTTGCTTGTGGAATATGAAAACCACCTGTTAAGAGATGGAATAAACAACTAAAAAAAAAAAAAAAAAAAAGTGATTCATTGTGATGTTTTTCTGTCCTCTGCCTCTGTCAGAACCCCCAGCTACAACTATGCCCCAAACCCAGACAAACACTGGATCCTGCGCTACACAGGACCTATGAAGCCCGTCCACATGCAGTTCACCAACATGCTGCAGCGCAGGAGGATGCAGACCCTGCTGTCTGTGGATGACAGTATGGAGAGGGTAGGCGGACATGCAGTCAGATAGATATATGCTTAAACAGACACACACACACTCACACACACACACTCTCACATACTCACACATTTCATCAGACTGTCTCAAATCCTGAGAGATCTGTGTCGTATAATGGGATCGCATAATGTATTCACTGACACACTTGGTAAATTGTCCTCTTCTTTGAAAGTAACAGGAGATTTGAGCTATCAAACATAGAAGTTTGACTCTACACAGTATGAGTCTTCAATAAAATATATATCCTCTGTAGGTTTATGACATGCTGGCGGAAACAGGGGAACTGGACAACACCTACCTCATTTACACTTCAGACCATGGTTACCATATTGGCCAGTTTGGTCTGGTCAAAGGCAAATCAATGCCGTATGAGTTCGATATCCGCGTTCCCTTCTACATAAGAGGACCTAATGTGGAGCAAGGTGCCATGTGAGTGACACAGGCTCCGTTTTTTAAGTTATTTATTTCATTTATGATAGCTAGATTCTGTGTTTCAGTATTACATATGTGAGATGAATGACTCAGACCAAATTTCAATGACAGCTATCACTGCTTCCTTGCTTCCTTGTAGCAATCCTCACATAGTGTTAAACATTGACTTGGCACCGACTCTGCTGGACATGGCCGGTGTTGACATCCCTGCAGAAATGGATGGCAAGTCTATACTCAAGCTGCTGGACACTGACAGGCCGGTCAATAGGTAAAAAAAACACATGAATGTTTTTTTCACTCGTGTCCTGGCATTTAACAGATGCTTTAAACAAGTGTCATGAAATGTTTCCTCACCAGATGGTTCAAAACAACTACATCTTCGTTTTTTACTTTTTTTGAAGTTGTATGCTGTATGTAATGTAGTTTAAATAGTATGCATTATAAATATATAAAGCGCATTACCTCGTCTGCAAATGTCTCTGTCTGAGTCAGATGAAATAAAGAGAAGATCATTAATGTCACTGTAGATCAAGGATTTCTACATTGTTGGAAATATCACCTTTTATCACTTATTAGACATTATTACGGACTTTTCATCTGCTATGGTGATGGATTAACAGTCAAAATAAACCAATCCTGTAATCCCCTGGTAATAAAAAGGCATTAAAAATTATGTAGTTTAGGTGTCTATGTGCCATAAATTAATTTGCCTAAACTGTAAGTTTTACTAAATCTCTGTTTTTGATGTATTCTCTGACATAATAAAGGCAACAATCCAAAAGAGAACTACTTTTCTTCTTAATCTCTTTCCAGATTCCAATTGAACAGGAAAGGGAAAACATGGAGGGACTCTTTCCTGGTGGAGAGAGGGTATGTTTTATTGACTGACCTTTTGCAGGGCATGTTCTCATTCCAGGCATTGTATCCTGGTGACACCACTCTCCTTGTCTTTAGCTGGTTGAAATCAACTTCACAGGTTTTCTTGTTCTTTCAGGAAGCCTCCTCACAAGAGAGCCGATGGGAAGGAAATGTCCCAGGAGGAGAACTTCCTGCCAAAATACCAACGGGTGAAGGACCTGTGCCAGAAAGCAGAGTACCAGACTCCCTGCCAGCAGCCAGGACAGGTATCTGACCTGCAGCAGCTAAGATAGAGAGATTATATAAGTTTTAAAATGCAGTTTGGCTCATGCATTATGATAGTTTGGGTAATGTTTGACAGTTAAAGGAGTATAATATCCAGTAATTTTACTCTCAAGATTTTATTACATATCAAAATCTCTTTTAGTTCTTCAAAGCAAGGTGTGTTGAGTAAAATAATAATAGCCTCATGATGTCTCTGGGGCATAATAAATAAATTGACTCATGCTATAAAGTAATTTTATACAGTTGTTATGAAATATTTCTTGTGTTTGGGGGTTCTATAGAGCACCATTAGAGGTCTGGGAAGGATAATTTGAGTACAACTCAATAAAAAACATTTTAAATCAAGGAGGTTTTATACATTAAAAAAAATATTTAATGCTGTAACACAATTTTTAACACACCCTAAAGACTAAAGAATCATGAAATTTTCCCCTGCCTTTTCTCAGAAGTGGCAGTGTGTTGAGGACCCGACTGGCAAGCTGAGGCTGTATAAGTGCAAGGGCATGGCTAGTCTCTATGCCCCACGTATGCAGGCTCTGATGGCCAGCGGTGCCTCTCAGCCTTCTCCCTCATCCAACTCCGACAGCTGTAACTGTGGCACTGTGAGCTTTAAAACATCTGTCTTGAAAAGGAAAAGGCTGCTCACCAAGAAGAGTAAGTTCCTCTAGTCATTCACGTGTAATACTGGTCTGGAAGATATTAATAGACGTGATTTTGTTCAGACAGACACTTGTGCTTTACTTTGAAATGTCCTTGCAGTAGCCTACAAAGTCTTGTCAAACAGGGCCATCAATCTTAAGTTAAAATAACCAGCTTTCCAAGTACTCATGAGGAGAGGAGTATGTGTCTATGCTGCCATCAAGTGGTAGGTTAGAGTAAACAAATGAGCTTTCAATCAAAGCACTTTGAAAGAAAAAATACATAAAAATGAGATTAACATTCATAGAATATGACAGCAATTTAGTAAAATGTTGATTCACATCACAAATATTATCTGCAGTATCAAAAAAAAACATCCCTCTTTCTTATTGTATTCAGGTTCCATTGTCTCGTCTTATTCAGAAATGAAATCCAGCAAGACAGTCTCCAGAAAGCGCTGGGCCCGGTCTGTATCGTTTGAGCTGGATGGAGACCTGTATGCCGTAGACCTGGAGGAGGGCTACCGGCCTCTGGGCAGGAACAGCAGCTGGGCCCGAGACAGGAGGAGAGGAGTGGGGATCGAGGATGACATTGAAGAATTCAGCGGCATGGGGATCACAGCCAAGCCCACCACCAGCAATAAACTCACACCAGCAGCTGCTCTTAAAGTGACCTACAGGTGCTGCTGCATACACATATCTACAGTATTGTTTGATGTTTTTCATGAAAAAAGAGGGAATAACTGCTCGTAAATAATCAAGACATAGCTTTATTGGTGCTGGTATGTTTGTGTATCCTGCAGGTGCTCTATTCTTATGAATGACACAGTAAAATGTGATGGAGGCCTCTATAAGTCTCTTCAAGCATGGAAAGACCACAAACTGCACATTGAGCATGAGGTACTGCTTAGTTCATGTCCTTGTCTAATCTAGGCCATAACACCCATTTTATTAGTTAGTTGATGCTTGCCTTGTATAATGAGCTTTGTGTGGATGTGTTGGTTCCAACTGTGTTTAGATTGAAACCTTGCAGACCAAAATCAAGAACCTCCGAGAGGTCAAAGGCCACCTGAAAAAGGTGCGGCCTGAGGAATGTCAGTGTGAGCCTCCCAGGTGAGATTGTGTCCAAACCACACTGTTACCTGCATATCGATCTGATTACCTATGTGACAATTGTTCCTCTTCTTTGCAGTTATCTCCTTAAAAATAAAGAGGCTTTCAGGCTCAGTGCAGGGCGTATGCACTCACTCAGGTATAAACCGAATTAATTTGATAATTACTAAATGATTTTTCAGTTTCATCATCCAATTACATTACATTGAATGTCTCCCATCTTCAGAATGCCCCCAAAGCAAAAGAGTCAGTGGCTGCAGAAGGAGCAGAAGCGTAGAAAGAAACTCCGTAAATTCCTTAAGAGGCTCCAAAACAATGACACCTGCAGCATGCCTGGCCTCACCTGCTTCACCCATGACAACCATCACTGGCAGACTGCCCCCTTCTGGACAAGTAAGGGAGTAACACAAGCGATAAAAAAGAATTACAGAGTATTGTTTTTCTAACTGTTCAATATTTCCAAAGCAGGCTTTGATGAAAACATTTTTTTGGAACCCTGTTAAAATATCCATTGTTTTCCAGTCTAATTCTTCACTTCCTCCCCTCCTCCCTCAGTGGGTCCATTCTGTGCTTGCACCAGCGCCAACAATAATACCTATTGGTGCCTGAGGACCATCAATGACACACACAACTTCCTGTTCTGTGAATTTGCTACTGGTTTCCTGGAGTATTTTGACCTCAACACAGACCCATACCAGGTATTTCATTTGCAGAGACACGCTGTACTGTATGACAGATACATAAACACTGTGACCTACCAATAATAACTACAAAATGATGCCACAACATGATTCATGGTACACCCTTATGAGCAGAGGGGTTACATATTTTCCAGTGTTTTCAAGGGATTTTTCCAGAGTTTTCCAAGCCCTTGTTGACATTTTGTCCTTATTATTCCTGTAGTTGATAAATGCTGTCAGCACCCTCGACCGCAATGCTCTGAATTCGATGCATCAACAGCTCATGGACTTACGGGGATGCAAGGGACACAAGCAATGCAACCCGGAGAAGGGTAGGTACAAAGCCTCTGAGGCAAACATGATTGATTATAATGTCTCCAGTAATTTCAAACTGAGACTAATGTTACCTCCACTTCCTTTCAGGGGGAAAAGAGCGAAACTACTTCAGTGAATACAGGTATTTTCTTTTTCCTGTAACAGCACAGCTGATTACTTTTGCAAACACTGCAGATGGAATTCATGTTACAGTTTGAACTCTGAGTGGTTACAGCCTCCCTAGTGGGTCTTTAGCTGTGTTTCCTCTCATTGCATGTCATCTGGGGAATGAAGAAAATAAAACAGTCATGTGCTAACGTTGAACCTCTTCAAACTGTCATGGTTTCTTACTGTTATGATTGAAGCCCTTTTAGTATGCAGAAGCAGAAGCCAAAGAGGGACAAAATACAAGCATGATTTCAGCTTCTGCTGTTCCCTTTTTGTAATGAAGCCTAACTGCTTGTCTCTGCTGTGCGTGTGGGGATGTGTGTGTGTGTGTGTCTGTCTGTCTGTGTGTGTGTGTGTGTGTGTGTGTGTGTGTGTGCGTGCGCATGCCATGTATGTGTGTGTACCTGTATGTGTGTGTGGGATGTATGTGTTTTGTGTGTATATACCTGTATGTTTGTCTCCATGCACGTGCATTTGCCCTGCGCGTGTATACGTGCTGTGCATGCCTCAGGCCAGTACATCGTCGAAAGAGGCCAAAAGTGAAGAAGCCTTCCTCCAAATCGCTGTGAGTTTGTCATAACCCATCTGTTCCTTTGTTGTCAGCCAAGGTCCATTCCTATGCCCAAACCAAATTTTTCTGCTTGGTCAGATGACCCAGCAGCATGCTCTCCTCCCTCCCACTTCCTAATTCTGTACCCCTGTACTAACAGTAATTCTCACAAACCTGCATTGCAAAGCTCCACCATCTTCTTTTTCATTTACACACTCAAGTCAAATTCAGTCAAGCAATGCAGATGTGACATTGTCTCATTATGTTGTGTTCTCAGTCCTGTTTTTGGCATTTCTTACTTTTCCTCGCAGTGTTGGTTGGTAGGAAAGAGACCACAACTGGAGCCTTGGTTTCCAGTGAATGCTTCAAATGGTACATTTAACTCTCACTGTTTGTTTCCCCCGTACAGAGGGCAGATTTGGGAAGGGTGGGTTGGTTAACCACCTGCATCCAACAGCCAACCCCATCAGCCCCCCTCTAACGGAGGAAAGAACAGGGGGAGTGCAGGCAAACCCAAGGACCTTGACCACACTTCGATGGACCATAACCTGTACTACTTTAATCTGGGTTTTAATCTTATGAGAGCTGCTTCATGACTCTCACCAAGGCAGAGGAGATGCTGAGACTGAGTGAGAACTTAAAGACTCTCCGATTGTCAATTCTACCTTTGCACACATTTCATTCTCATTTATATCTCCTGTTACCCTTAGCCACCAGGAAGATTAACATCAACAGGATGCTGTGAATCAGGTGGGACCGTTTGGTGTCCACAAGCCATTCAGTCTAACAGTACTGCTTGTACATACTATATATCAGTTTTAATCAGCTTTTTTCATGTCATGTGGGACTGGGTGGGAACATGATAAGTTACATGTCACCTCTGCTGCTACACAATGATGACATAGCCTCATGATGTCTCTGTGGCACATGCTGATTAGATAAATCATTAGTGCTTGAAATAAAAGCAGAGCATATTTTCTTTCTCTGCACCAACGTGTCTGCACATGGAAGTGGTATGTACTTTTCAAACGACCAATGGTAAAAAAAAAAATAAAAAAATAAACTCTTTGCCATAATCTTTTGTATTATAGTCGATCTTAATGCTAATGAATGTCCTTTATAAAGTATCATCTTCCTCAAAGCTGTGAGATGGGAGGTGACTAGAGATTGTCGGCCTTGATCCAAGCCCCTCCAGTGTCAGCTACACCTTGAACTGGCTTACACTTACCACTGTCTCACAATGATACACTCCAAACCTCCAGAACATTTGACCACTGGCAGAATGCATCATTAGTGAACGCCATTTTACTCCTTCGTATTGTCAGTACCACATTGTAAAAGAATCCAGATAGTTTGAGCTTGCTATACATGGTGCTACAGGATAACAATACAGAAGTAAAATCTTGCAGTACAGTCCAGTATGTATTTGAATGTATGTTGTGCAATTAATATAAATGTTTACAATATTTTTTATAATACTGAAGAGGCAGACCTCATTGTATGATATGAGTTGACAGATGAACTTATAGAGAGAAGTGTAGCTTTAGGAATTTCCCTGCCCGCTGTTTGTATGTTTGTCCTTTCCTTATTTACATCAAGAAAGCACTTAAAGGGTTCACTGTGAACAGATACTCCATGTACATTTAATAGATATATAGTTTACTCTGTGCCAGAGGAACAGCACAACAGTGTATACTTATTGATGTGAATTTAAGTTACCAGCATTTGTTAGCTTCTTTGATTTTTTTAGCAAGTATCTCCATAGACCTGAGTGCTGATAGTGATTGTGAATAAAGTGTTGTTTGACCATAAGCGTCTTCCATTTCATTCTGAAAACGTTATGGCGGTTTGTGTTCCTGTCCAGCAGGTGTCTCTGTTTGCTCGCCCACAGGCTCACATGCGCCACGGTTTCATGGTAATAAACTCTCGTTCGCACACAACTGTGGAAATGTAACTGTGATCATAAAACAGACACTTCATGGTCCTCAGCTCTCTGGTTGGCTGAGACAAATGAAAATACGCAGTAAAACGAGCCCATCATCCTATCATGTTCCTGACATGATATTCAAATTTGAATCAAATAATCAAAAGGTATCTCATACAACTGTGTCGCCTAGCAACCACAGAGTTCCGGCAGGGT
>JAQNCA010000014.1:22102705-22117946 GCA_029783725.1 Acanthurus tractus
ATTTCTCTCTTGTTTAAACACTCTCAAAGTTCAAACCTCAGGACGCAGAACACAATACGTGTTCATATGCTGTAAAAAAAAGCATGTAAAATTGCGCGAAAAAATCCGCAAAGCCGCGAAAGGTGAACCGCGTTATAGCGAGGGTTCACTGTATCCAAAAAAAAAAAGCCTTGAAGTGAAATGTGTGAGCTGCTCCTGCCATAGCAAACTGGTGCTAAACGGTCAGCTGCTGAGGTGGGAACGATTTCATAGCGTTTGTATCACCTCCTCCTGCCTGACAGGACCAGAGTGAGAAAATATACACTTTTTTCAAAGAGCACAAACAGTGGCTTCTCATGTTTACAGCTGTCACCTATCAGCCCTCCTCCTCGCCCTGTGTTACTATACACACTCACACCCGTTTGTAACAACAAAGTAGTGGTGGTTTGGGGTGAATCCATCCACTGGAGCTTCCTCACGTGTGTGCTCGTATGTGTGTGTGTGTGTTTTATGTGTTATTTAGGCGGTAAACTTTCTTGATTGTCTCAGCAAGGTGGGGGCCTCGAAGCATTCCCTGCATCAGTGGTAGTGGCAGGCTGTCCTGGGGCTGTGCCAGGTGGCTGGGACCCAGCTGTTTATAGGTCCTGCCTGGATGTTGAATCTCTGAGACTGTTTGAAGATGAGAGTCTGTTTACATTCAAACTGCTGAGGTGGTGTGACTCACTCTATAGACGGGGGTGGCACTGAGTCCTGAGAGAGAGAAAGAAAGAGGGAGGGAGGGAGAATGGCAAGCTGCAGCTAGGAGGCCTGAAGGAAGTTTGCCGTTGGCCTGAGGACCTCAGGGGAATTGTTTCAGCATTGTTCCAGAGAGATGTGGGAAGGAGAGGGGGGTCACTCCGCCTTTCTCTCCTCCCTCTGCGTCCTCTTACTGCCATTACAGCCCAACTCTCAACTGAGTGCTGCTGGATAAAGGAAGCCTTTGAACACTTGCTTTGGCTCGACCCTGATCTGTGTTTGTTTGGATTTACAAGGACAGAAGGTGATCAGCTTTGATCTAATTAATTACCCCACTGACTGTTAAGTAGAGGTTGGAGGATAGGTAAGTCTCCTTTGCCTTACTTCTAACTTACTTACCTGTTTGCCCTTTGATGAAGCGAGGAAGTCTGCTGAACTTGTATATTCTGTACTGCGTCACATGGCCAGAGGCCAACCGTGCCCATATGCGTGGTCCGCTTTAAACACACATTGGTTTAAGACAGCAGGTTTTTGATCAGTTAAGGAATGAAAAGTCCCGCTTGCTTGGGAAGATTATGAGGCGACAGCAGAGTGGAGGGCAGCAGACCAGAATGGCGTGACCAGATTGAAGGCAGATTGTTATATGTTGCCGGGATTAGCAGTGGGCTATTGGGTTTGAAGTTAGCCCATCCGCTCGACCAAAAGGAGAAGAATTAACCTTTAGACCCGAATGGAGATCTTCTCAGCTGTGAACTACCGCAATCCTGATTTCTCTCAGATCAACCTCTTTTCATGTGGCCTGCTGGTTTGCAGTCCAAATGTTCTCTCAGTGATTCAAACAGCAGACTTTTATGCCATGTGATAGTCATATGTGGATGAAACCAGCATTAGCTACTTCACAGGCGTACAGCTACCAGCAGTTATTATATACTATATTACTCCATTTTTATTCTCTTGGCCTGAGACCCACATGCTATGAGAAACTAAGAAGGGTTTCTGTTAGATGTGCTGTATTCAGTTGCTCAGTATTTCAAGGCATAACACACACTGAGGTTATTGTTTCAAGGGTTCGACAAGGCTATTTTGAATGCCAGACTAAAAATGGCATAAAGTGTTTGGAGGTCAGTAAATGTTTGGAGAGGAATTTGTGGATTGCTGCTGATTCTTCCCACCCTGTCAGCTGTGGATTTTTTTTTAGAATAAATTCTATAAAGGGAATGATCTTATACCTGTGTTTGATAATATATGATAATAATATCTTTTTGTTACTGTCAGCCGATGGATGTTCTTTTAGGCTTTGTACGTACTTTGTTGCTTTGATGTAAAATCTCGATTGCTTCTTGTTTTCTCTGTGTTAGGGATGGTTCTCAAAGATGGCAGCCTGCACCTGGTTCTAAGGCAGCCATGTTGGTGAAGGTGAACAGCATGAGTCGTAACCAGCCCAGCACAAGTTTGCAGCAGCAGCAGCAGCAGATCAAAGCCAACACCTTCACCCTGCACCCTTCCAGCAACAAGGCCCAAGGAGGACACTTAAGCTCTGCTCAAGGCTACAAAACTGCCCCTTCTGGCAAGATGGCAGCCGACACACGTCAGGCTCACCACCTTAGAAAAGCCAGCAATGGCAGCTTCTGTTTGGTGACAACGGACAGTAGCCATCCGAGTCCTCTCCTTCACAGGTCACAAACCAGCACACCACGCCCCATCTCTCCTCAGTATGGTTGTACTGCCCCGATCTATGACGAGCCAGTTACAGAATGCCCCATATATGATGAACCCCCAATAGACATGGAGGTAGAGGGGGCGCACCTGTACAACGGACAACCTCTGTCTCGCCTCACACCTACCCATAGCCTCCAAAAGCCGAGACACCTCCAGCACCCTGGTTCTTCTCATTCAGGGTCCAGACACAGGAGGAATCCCTCTTCCTCTGACTACAGCCCAGCTGGTCTGGAGTGCATTAAGCACATGGTCAACGTGGACCCCAAACAGGGGCTCCTATCTTGCTCTCCTGTACCCACACGCACCCCTTCCCCTACCTCCAGGCAGGATCCTGTCCTGACCCAGCCTCAGCCACATCCTCAACCCCAGACCCACTCATTGCCCCAGTCTCGAGGCCAGCTGAAGGACAGAGAGCCAGGGACCCCAGGCCCAAGTACACTGGACAAGAAGCAAAGCTGGCGGGTCCTTGAGGCCACTGTCCAGCGGGCTATGGAGGCACGACACAGCAGGCAGAGCAGCCAGGCCTCACAGGACTTCCCCTCGTCAACCCCTCAGGCCACCGCAAACTATCAGGACTCGGGTTACTCCACTGGCCCTTCACCAAGTCTGAGAAGAAAGAGCAGGAGGAGGGTGGGAGCCGGTGGCGCTGCAGGAGGCAGGCCGGGGTCAGTGGGCAGCAGCGGGGAGCTGTGCGCGCTCAACGAGAGGCTAATGGCTGAGATGAGGGAGGTGGTGAGTCGTTCCAACACCATGAGGGAGGTGAGAGCGGGGCTGGACCCAGAGATGGGGGAGAGGGTAGTTGTACCTCGAACACGATCCCCTGCAGACTCCCTCAGGTGGTATGGAGCAGGGGGAGGGGGATCGGCAGGCAGGTGTGCATCTCGAGAGGACCTTGCCCCACGCTCACTGAGCAGGGCAGGTAACCACAGCAACCCTGTATTGACCCCTCTGGAGATCCCGGGAAGACAGAAAAGGACCTATGAAAAGGTGGACACCTTGGAGATGAGTGTGAATAGCCAAGCGAGCCTGTCCTCACCAGAGACCCCAGGACCATCCTCCCAGGTAACCCCGCCCCCTTGTCATGTTTGTGTGTTGCAGTGTGAGTTTGAGTGTGTGTGTGCGTGCTTGTGCGTGCTTGTGCGTGCTTGTGTGTGTCTGAGTTTGAGGCACATAACAAAAAGTTGAATTATTGTTAATGACAAAATAGAAATTGTAAGAGAATACATTTTAGCTAATCCAATATTATGGTATTTTCCTGTGTGATTAAGAGCTCAACTCTGTCTGTGTTATTGTGTGGTCTGTTTACCTCAGCAAGTTTGCTTGGATTCCGCTTTGTTTGATCTGGAAATGCTCTGATTGCTGATGTCTCTCCAGATTCACTATCGGATTAGTGAAGAATTCAGTCTCACTGTGTCAGATGAGGCAGAGTCATGCCTGAATGAAGCATCTGTGTATTATGGGAATTTTTAGCTGCTGCTTTTCTATTGTCTAGTATGTGTAGTCCTCTGAGAGCTGTAAGTGGAATAATGGACAGATTGTTAGACTGTGAAGAAATATTCCTCTGGACTGTTGGGGGAGATCAGCTTTTCAAAAACTCCAGACAACACAACAGATTTAGTTCTATTTTGATTCTGCACAGCACTGAAAAACAAAGAGACATATGAGGAGCAACCATGGTGACGGCTTATCTTGACGTCAAGGGTCCTTACGAAAGTGGCACATGATCGAACATGAAAGAGGTTTTGACTTTTCCAAACAGTTATATAAGTAGCAGCATGTGGAGGCAGTTCCAAGATCTGCTACTTCTAATCTCAAAATCCCTTCTCAACAATCACACCTCATTTCTCTTTACATTATAGTGTTGTTTTTAAAAGTTGTCCCACAGCACCTCTGCAACTATAAGAATCAGCGTTTGATTCCATGAAGAATTAAGCTCTAGAATGAAGAAATAAGACTAATCTGTGTCTTTGAAAAGAACATACAGCATTTTGTAAGCAATGCCACTTACATTCCAATCTTTAGTGCTGAAATGTCCCCAGGACATTAAACAGTAGGCAGGCTGAGCGCTGCTGACTATAATGGCCACAGTCCCAGCATTACCTGTCATCATCTTACCACCATCCATCTGCCTTGCACTGCAGGTACTGTATACTCATATGCCAGCTCTGTGCTTTGGCATCTGGGCCCATGCCAGGCCAGAGAGATTCAGGACATGGCTTCCCTTGGTCAGGAAGGAGGGCCGCTGCGGCCCATATGGCCATGGCTTGGCAGGGACATGAGCAGGAGACTGGTACCGAGGCTTATTGGTACCACTGCAGCTTTAGCATGTTAGACAACAGCCAAGGAGCACTGAGCGAGCCCCCTAAGTCTGTCCTGGAATGTTCTGCAGACCTGCTGTTATATCACTCACACTCACTCCCGGATTATGGCTTGCTATGTGTGAGCAGCTCCATATTATATCATGTTTGAATATATTTTTCTTGCCAAAAGATCTGTAAGTTTTTTTAAATTACGCACAGAAACTCGAACCACAAAGACCATGAATAAGTCACGTTTCCTAAGATGAGAGAACTTTATTCTGTTTCACAGTTGTGTCTCAATCCATAGTATGACGAGAGTAAATTATCCTGTGCTTATGCGTCTGTGAAACACTGTAATTTACTGAAAGCAGAAGTTGTACAGCATATGTCCCATTCCCTGCTGAGGCATGTGCTTTGTTGCATTTGATCTTCTGAAAATGACCTCTGTCCCCCATTTTAAAAAAAAAACTTCAACTCTGCACAAGCGTACAGACTATCTGCCAAAACCTGGTTTGCTTTATTTGACTGAGAAACCAAAATCTAAAGTCCAGCTTGTCTGGCACTTGACAACTCTATATTAAAGGGTCAGGGTCTCATTGAAAAGACATGTCAGTGCTTTTTATGTTTTATTTGTAGATTAAAGCTTTGATTCTGGCTAAGGTTTCGTGTTGTTCCTGGCTTTTCAGAGCTTGCTTCTTTCTCTATTAAGGGAGGTTCGGGGCTCCTTACAGCCATAAATGCCACCAGAAGGATCACAGGGAGGTCTTTGTAGTGTATAGCTTTGCTTTTGCTGGGTAGTTGAGCAGGGGCCATGACTGTTACACAACTCTCTATCATTATCTCTGCCGGCTCCTGAGGCCAGGGCTCACAAGGTTTTGGTGAGATTTATTTCTCGATAAAAATTTTTTTTGTGGCGTTAGGAAATTAATGTACCATTCCTTGCAACAATGCCCCCTCAAGCCCCAGCATTGCAGAGCACAGTAGGCAGAAGGCAGCTAAGCTGTTACTGTGACACAGTGAAGGTTCTGCAGCTGCACACACAGGTTGTACCTCTGCTGCACTCTTTCCTCTCACCCCCTTCCTCCTTTTCTTCTACACTCCTTCCTCCTCCTTCTCTCCATAACTTCTTTCCTCCGTCTCATGTCCAACTCTTGTGCCCATGCAGGTGGGCACCCTAGAGCTGCAGGCTCAGTTGGAGAGCAGGAAGAAAGGCATGGTGGATGGGCGGACAGCCTCCCTGGGCCCCCACCGCCCTGCCAACCATGACAACAGAGAAGGAGGTGATGGGGCAGGAGAGAGAGCACGAGGATCCTCCTACCAGCTTTCCTATGCCACCCTTCGGCAGCCCCCACCTCCTGCCATGGGCATGGAGGACTGGGCCAGCAAGCACCTTAACATGCACACACAAGGCCTGTTCCGTCGCCGTGTCTCCATCGCTAACATGCTATCGTGGAACCGCGGATCCATCAAGAAGCCCATGCTAGTCACCAGCAACCGCGCGGTTAGGAAGGAGGCCTGCGAGATGTTCAAGCTGGTGCAGGCCTACATGGGAGACAGACCTTCACGTCTGGACCGCCGTCACTGCGCCCTGCTTATCGTCACCAAGTGCTGGGACATGCCAGGGCTGCGGGACGAGCTGTATGTGCAGCTGGTGAGGCAGACCACTGGCAATGCCAGCCCCAGAAGCTTGGCGGCAGGCTGGGAGCTGATGGCTGTAAGCCTGGCATTCTTCGCCCCCTCACCTAAGTTCCGCTGCTACCTGGAGGGCTACATCCAGAGACACACGGAGCCCACCAGCGACAAGAAATGTGAGTCTCAGACTGAGCAACAGGGTGGGTCACCTCTCTTTCTCTTGTACCTCCCCGTGTTGTCTGATCGTCAGTGTTTGTGTAGACCAGATAGTTGTCTAACTTTTGTCAGTCAAATTTGCACTTCCTCTTGGCCTTTCTGTTTTCCCGTGGTTCATTTCATGCGACCACGGAAGAAAGCATGGCATTGTTAATGATGAGCCCAATAATCGATTGTTAGCCTTGTGTCAATCTAACTGACCATTAGAAATGTAACCCTTGCTGTCTTCTGCTTCATAGTAACTCAGTTCATATTGGAACAGCAAGAACTAAAGCTGAAGAAGAATTCAAAGTCCAGGAAGAAGCGGAAACAGAATACAGATGAGGAGGAAGGTAAATGCTTTGTTCCTTTTCTTGTTCCACAGGTCAAAATATTGCCTTAAAGAAATCAGATCTTCAGTTATTCCCTTTTGTAAAACATTATTTATTTGACAGAGTCAAAGTACAGTAGGCAGGGGAGGGAATCGCAAAGATGTTTTTCCACTTTCATCAAAAGCTGTCCAATGCGAGCCATTATAAATTGAGCATATTACTCCCTGTAGAGTTACCACTTTGACTTGGATGGAAAGTTCACTGCTGTTCAGCTTGTCAGATGAGTCTATGCCGATGTACTTGCAGGCACAATGAATGTGTTTCACAGAAAGTTGAGTTGGAAAATATACGTAGGATGAGTATTTCAGAAAGTTCTGTGAGCGCACACTGGAGCAGGCTGAGAATCATATTAGCGGTCTCCTTTGCCACTCGCATGTCAGAGAGCCATTGAAGGGGATACCAACTCATTGGCACATGCTCTCATTAGAGCGACCCACAGCAGTGACTCTCATGATGAAGTCATCAGAGAGCAGTCCAATCATCTGTCTCAGTGCAGACCACAGCAGTGGACTCGCACATTGTACTTCAGTGAGTCAAACCTGGTGCTTTCTGCTGGGAAGCACTCCAACTCAGAGGTCAAAGAGAAAGCCCACTGAACATTTCTGACTAATTTGGGGAGAGGAATCTTGATGAAAGCCAACAAGAACAAAACAGATTCTCCAAACTGTACAAAAACAGCATAATGAGAGCTGCTGTTTGCTTGATGGATGGAGAGGCTGGGAAACGTACATTGTGTCTGACCAGAGAAATGAGCAGCTGTGAGCAGCAGGAGTGGGAGTCACATGTGGGAACTGGAGGCTTCTTGTCAGCCAAACCTGGCCCAGTCTGAGCTTGGAAACAAACTTTTTTGGGCTCAAGGCCCAGGGGTGCGTTGGTTTCAGTCAACACTTGGATAAGCCTAGATTTGTCTTATAAACAACCACCAAAGAGGAGAGTGGGGTCGTCTCCTGAACGTCCTTTAATAGCTCTCTTTTTTTTTTTTTGCAAGTGTAGCTTGAACCATGTGCAGACAGGTGTCTTGCCATTCTTAGCTTGGTACAGTACACTCAAGCTCCTAATGAGCTCCTATTTCTCTTGGGCTTTGGTTGCCTTGTTGTTGTTGTTTTCATGTCATCTAATCTGATGTAAATATAGACCACCAGTAATGTTTAAACCCTTTCAAACTGCAGCAAAAGGGCTCTGCACTTTTGCTTTTCTCTAAGTGTATAACCTCTGTGTTTGGAGTCTTGGGAAAAAAGTCCATCTTTGCCAAGATCAAGGGCAAATTATTGGTATGATCTCTCTAATTAGACATAATTACAGTCAGACTTGGTCAGAATAACATCATTTGTAAGCTTGCATGGGAGTGGCCTGTTTGCCGTAAACCTAGAGCTTTTGACTGTAGATCACACTGAAAAGTGTTCACTCTTAAATTCTCATCCATGTGTTTGTCCATTTGGCCTTGTTTTGGTAGCTGATAGAGTGGAGTTTCTTGGAACAGGAGTAGACCCCATGAGAGCTCAGTGTTTGCTGCAAACCAGACGTTACTGTAGCAATAAAAGTGGAAGATGATTTGTTTGCATGAACATGGTGACCTAACAATCAAGGTTTTCTGCTGGCTTTTTTTTTACTTGAAAATTGGAAGAGTACAGACTCTCTAACATTATAAGACCGTTTTTTTTTTTTCTCCGACTTGCCTCGCTTGATATACATCCCACCTCAGAAACTATCATTGTTGCGTTAGTGCAGTTCACTTCCGAAATAGATCTGGGCTCTGCACTAGCTGCTTGGGGCAGGTAGCAGACAGGGAGCCTCTGTGTTTCTCATTTTCCTCAGAGCTCTTTATGTGTGTGAAAACTGATGAATCACTTGAACGTTGGATGTGTAGGCCGGATTCTGTCTCCAAAGCTTTTGTTCAACAGCAGTAAATCTTCCCTCAGCCTGACAGTTTAGCCGGGTACACTCTAATCCCCATATGCCAGAATCACACCGTCAACATGTCTCTCCAATTACCTCTGCCTGCCTCTCATACACTACTTGACATCTGTGGGGGGAAAAAATATTGTTTGTCTTCTTTGTGGGCAAGAATTTAAATAGTTTATCATTGTTTTGTATTCAGCAGTGCTTGGTCCTTAAAATGTTTAACAGAGGGTCTTTGAGGTCATAATACAGATGGGCTCTTGTGGAGTTTGGTTTCATTGTTTCTCAATCCTGAATTTGCTTCTATCAACCTGCAGGGCTGCCTATTAGCACATATTCCAAGTTCTGCCATCGGAAACTACAGAAAGTGGCGATTACTGGAGGCAAAAAGGTAAGTTAGATGGGGGAGAAAAAAGGAGAGTTAAGCCTCAGATATTGTATTTACATGCCATCAAAAATATGTCACTTTCACACGATAAAAATAGGACAAATCAGTTTCAAAGTTGTGACTGGAGTCTGAGTCATCCTAGACACCGTCACAGCGAGAGACATAATTACAGGCACAGTTACACAGTCACAGGTACAAAGACATAAACACAGACGCAGTCAGAGCAGCACAGCTGCAGACACAGCCCTGATTTGTATCTTAGTCCCTGACAAACCCAGGTAGTAAATCCCCTCCTTCCCTCACCTCTCACCCCCTCCAGGGTCTACGTAAGCCCACCTTGGAGGAGATCGACCACAGCAGGCGGGCTATCGTCACTCCCTCCCTGTTTGGCAGTTCTCTTGAGGAGGTGATGGAGAGGCAGAGCGAGCTCTTCCCAGACAGGAAACTGCCCTGGGTGCAAGTTCAGCTTTCCCAGTATGTTCTGGCTCTGGGCGGTGCTCAGACAGAGGGTATCTTCAGGTGAGACCGACTTATCTTTGCCAATTACATGTCTCAACTTGAGCAGTGTGAGAGAGGTAGAGTCTAGGAAATTAGAAGGGAATAGTGTACTCCATATTAGGTGTATGTGTTTGTGTGTGTGTGTGTGTGCTTTATTGTATGTATAGTGTGTATAAACAAATGTGTGTGGTCTCCTGTATCTCTGTGTTTCAAAGAAGGCTCTTCAAGTGTACAGTACACACAGCAGAACAAACATAGCCATGCTTTGCTCCTGAGACCAGCACTGTTTAATTTGATACTTTATAATATGTGTTTACATTACTGCTGAAGCTTACAAGCACGTGGGAGCTTCACAACTGTGTGTTTGTGTAGGGGTTTCTCCAGCAAATTTAATACTGTAACATCTTGACTTGCTTAGAAAAGAGTTCCCTTTCATCAGTCCTACTATATAAGGATCTCCCATGGAACGTGGCACTGACACAGGGACTTCCCTGAATAGTGTATTGTTTGGTTATAATATGTGTTGTCTGTTTTTGTTTTGTTCTGAAGAAGTATTGGAAGCAAAGGACACAGTGCTTTCAGCCGCAGGGCCACATTTGAAGCCAATTGGTTGTGCATGAGTAATGGATTTGCCACAGGGCATGGAAAGTCTTTAACGATAGAGATAGAGGTCCCTCTTGTGGCTACTGAGTGTAACTGACATGCTGTGTTGTGATTGCAGAGTGCCAGGAGACATTGATGAAGTGAATGCCTTGAAGCTCCAAGTAGACCAGTGGAGGATCCCAGAGAATCTCTCTGATCCCAATGTTCCAGGTAAGGAGGGACATCTTCTGCATGAAGCACTTAGTTTGTTGTTGTGAGTCAGCATGCAAACGTTTGGTGTATGAATATTAAGAGTGTGTGTCTCGTTCAGCCTCTCTAATGAAGCTGTGGTATCGGGAGCTGGAGGAACCTCTCATTCCAATGGACTTCTATAAGCAGTGTGTCAGTAACTGTGATGACCCCGTGGCGGCCATCGCTGTAGTCCAGTCTCTGCCTGAGCTCAACAGACTGGTGCTCTGCTACTTCATCCACTTCCTGCAGGTAACCAATCCCCCTCAAACAAAGTCCCAACCCTCAGTTTACTCAACCAAGTCCTACTCTTCTGACACAAACTACTGAAACTTTTATGTCCTGTCCTTTTGTTGTGTTTTCTTTTAAGTTTTTTTGTTTATTTTAATGGAGAAGCCCAATGTAACACACACATGCATACACACAAAAACACATATTTGTACTATTACGATAAAGTGCTGACATAACAAAAACTCATCACAGATAAATAAAAGATAATGTAATGCCTGATGTATTTTTCATTTTACATTCATGTGGTGTTCGAAAAGATTACATTTTGATGAAGGTTTTTTGTGATTTTTACTGACAAAGGAAAGAATGATGACATTTTTTTCAAAACTTTGTTTTACTTAAGGGTAAATTTTGTAGTTATTAACTAAACAATACAATTTGTGCACAGTCGTTATGAACTTAATCCTGATACCACAAACCTCCAAAAATAGTAACACTCAACTTCACAGTTATTCAAAACTTATACTCAAGTCATACAAACAAAAAACTCAACCTGGACTACTGTACTTGAACCTTTGAAACTGAGCGAGAAATTGATGACTGAGTGTGACTAAGACGTTTCTCACTGCAGGTCAAAGGTCAGCCTGTCCACATCTCCTTGTTAATTGCTTTCTCTTTTTCCTTACATCCTGTGTACTTATAGGTATTCGCTCAGCCATCCAATGTGGCTGTAACAAAAATGGATGTGAACAACCTGGCCATGGTGATGGCCCCCAACTGCCTTCGATGCCAATCTGATGATCCGAGGATTATCTTTGAGAACACACGGAAGGAGATGTCCTTCCTAAGAATGCTCATCGTTCACCTGGACACGAGTTTCATTGAAGGGGTGGTGTAGACACTGTAAACCACAGAGCCCACCTCAGGTGCAAAATCAGTTACACATTTACAATCTTACATAAACACTGTTTCAGTTCAGACCACACTGGAGACCCTTGGGGTGAGAGAATACTTGTCTTACAATGCAAGGAGTGTGAAAACAGCTTGGACCATGGACCCTTGTTCTCACTCGTTTTATCAGGCCTGTTTACACTGGGCCTGTGTTGAAAAAAAAATAACAAAACATGAAAGTGCAAAAAAAGAACCTAAACTTTTCATTTCTGCAGCAATCTGAATCTGCGTTACAACAGGTTACAACACTTTTGCGGTAAATGGTTTGAAGGACTTGTGCAGCTCACAGACTGAGACACAGATTGTATATCAAAAGGAGGGACTTTCAGTTTGTCTATGTTGTGCAGTTCATTGGCAAATCTCTTAGATGACAGCATCTAGTTTATCCTGCTTTAATAGACTCCTGGTGAGCTTTCTGATTTCTGATTAAAGGTGCTCAATATAGAATATAACATATATAACAGGTATCTACTTTCACATGACTGCTGTTGCCTTTGCTACCAACTCCACTACATCCAAAAGTGAACTACATAAGCTACTTGATACACAGTAATGAGAAACACAATCAGTCAGCAGCTCCACCGTTGTCATCAGGAATTGAAACTTGATATTTGTTTGGCACAACTTGATTGGTTGATGCATTTACTTGCACTGATCAACCTCAATCACCTTTTCAGTGCATAATATTCAGGTTCTGTGTGAAAGTACTCATGACAAAAATATATTAATAAAAAAATAATCTAATGATCAAATACACCAAATATGTAAAGGCATTTGCTGAGAAAGGCATCACCTTAGGTTTCATTTTTGATACTAAAGTGAACATTGATGGCTCTAAGTGGCTCCCTCTAATGACTGTATTTTCTAACTTCTGCATGTGAAAACAGATTTACTCTTTCATTTCTGACTGACTGGGCAGTATTACAGCTTCACTGGACAACTGGGCTGTGTCAAGAAGGAGTCTTACAGTATTGACTTCAGAAACAATCACTTGCACAACAGAAGTGAAGATGGAGGTGATGCTCTGCTTTTCCTTTTCTACTCTGGTTTAATTCAGGTGTGTTTGCGTGTGTGTGTGTGTGTGATTGTCAAAGTGTGAACGAAAGACAGCCTTCTTTTAACATGTACAGAAAATATGAAAATATGAAAAGTGAAAGAACTCTTGTAATGGTGTCTTATTAATAAGCTTTCCTGTGCTGTTCTGACGAGTTGTACTGGTCTCCCATTTCCTTTCACAAGACACAAGAAGCCGCCACAGCTACTTTAACAGAACACAGAGCCATCATTTAAATGCACAAACTGGAAATATGTGCCGAAAGCTCTTTGAACGGATGGTGGCAGTTTAACTGCTTTGATTTTACAACTCAAAACACTCAAGTGAAGACAGACAAAGAGTGTTGTAGTTGCAGTGTATGTCATAGTGATGTGGGGTTGTTACTTTACTGATCATACTCATTCTCTATTATATAGGAGTCTTTTGATTGGAATTGTGTTCTCTCTGTTTGTGGTCTGTATGTTTTTTGGCTCAGGTCTTCTGAAAAAACGGGTGTTGGATGTGATAAATGTACATGACCTCGCTCACAGACTAAAAATTTGATTAATCCACCACAAACCCCTTTACTGAGAGTATTGTTCAACTGTCAAGCACTATGAGAATGTAGATAAAACTTCTTGTGTCCCCTCTCAGGCTGTACCGATGTAAATAAATTTTGTGTGTAAATACTATTAACTCTCCTTAAGTGTATTCTAATGATCCAGGTTAAGGGTGAAGTTATATGTTGCTATAAAGAGCAATAAAAAGTGTTTTTGTAATTAACTGTTAGTTTCTCTGCTGTAACCGCCTGCCTTTTTAACACAGGACTGATTCAAACCACTTTCCATGTGTGTATGTGTGTTTGCATACCTTCTTGTCATAATATGGAATGGCTGTCCATAAATAAAGGTTTGTTCAATTGTAGTTTGGATGTCTCCTGTTTACATTTTGGGGCCCGTTTTGCCTTTATTTTGGTTGAAGGTCACATAAGGGAGACAGGAAATGAGGGGAGAGAGAGAGAGTGAGGACACAACACAAAACCGAGAGCCCCAACAGGAAGCTGCAACCACATGATTCATGTCTCTGGAGAACTTTTAATATTCCTCTGGTAAAGAATTTATTCTGAAGTAGTGTTTCTCAACCAGTTGATATAAAAAAACACTGTTTCTAGAATACACTACTGACCACTTAAATCACTAATATCATTAGGGTTTCATAATAAATACTCTCTGGTGATAATTAAATTGTTATGGGATCCTTATTTACTCAGAATTTTATTAAGCTTAATTTTGATGGGTTTTTTAGGATTTTTGTGGTTTAATGCAAAATTTTCTTTATTTAAAATTAGATTTCTGTTATTTCACCTCATTTAAATTACACAAAGAAAAAACTAACTAAATATTAAGGTTTAAATGGGTCAACTCACTGTGAATTCATAAAACAGTATTACAAATAATAAAATGTTAATAATTGACTTAATTTTTAAAAGAATATAACTTTTTACTCAAGGAGCATTGTGTAAGAAGTTGCCCCCTCGGAAACACTAATAAAATTAATGAAGTATGGATTTGTACATGAAGTTCTATTTTTTATGTTTTGTAGGCACAGACTGAGAGATTGTTAAGTCTTTAAAGATCTTAAAAAATTTCCAAAAACATTGGAAATATTTATTAGAGAATTACAGTTCTTTCAGATATAAATGAAGAGTTTACAGTTTTTTTTCCATGTAAAGGGTTTATAATCCGTATGGCGTGCATTATTCCATTAAAAATATCCCGTAATTGTACCAGTAATAATATATCCATTATATAAAATTTTATGTTTAACATTATTTATGTATGATAAATATTATGCTTGGATTGGTAAATATTATTAATGAGTAAATAAATTAAAGTGTGATTTTAAAAAATAAGAAATTTGTCAAATCATTTCAATCTGGTCTGATGTCTACATAATTCAATTTTATTGTTTTGATTTACCAGTACAAATTGTAATTATCTCTTGTCAGCAGAAGAGGGTGCACTTTGCAGTTACCCACCAGAGCTTCCCAGAGGGGCATTTTACAAGATATAGAGGTATTGTGACCATGATACCCGAGTTAGAAGACCTCTGGCTTCAGCCGGTAAAACTGTTACAAGACATCCAGACAAAACAAAGGGTAGCCACTTAAAAAACACTTAAAGTGACAGAAAACATGAAATAGTAGGTTCATTTTCATATTATTGTAATGGACAAAGATTATTTTATTTAATTCTTGCAAAAACATGGAAAAAATGGAAACATTAAAATTTGCCGAAATGGTAATAGATACCTAGATAGCTAAATAGACAGACAGACAGACAGACAGACAGATAGACAGACAGATAGACAGACAGACAGACAGACAGATAGATAGACAGATAGATAGATAGATAGATAGATAGATAGATAGATAGATAGATAGATAGATAGATAGATA
>JAQNCA010000014.1:22137459-22204488 GCA_029783725.1 Acanthurus tractus
GTGTGTGTGTGTGTGTGTGTGTGTGTGTGTGTGTGTGTGTGTGTGTGTGTGTGTGTGTGTGTGTGTGTGTGTGGATATAATATATGTGGGCTAGTTGCTACACAGATGGTCTCACTGCTGCCTCCACAGCTGCCCTTCGGCCAGTCTGACCGCAGTAGATCCTGCTGAGCCTCCAGCGGGACTGCGCTGTGTTCAGGAAACTCTGCCTGCTCACATCAGCCAGCTGGGGGCCATGACACACACACACACAGAGGCACAAACACGCACACGCCATCCTCCCTGCACTTTGTCTTTCTCTGAGCTGTCTGCTCAAGTGAGCATGGCAGAGGAAATCCCCACAGACTGAGCGGCAGCTAGCCTAGCGTGGCAGATTAGGGGCAGGTACTCTGTTAGCAGCACTGAGTGCAGGGCCAACAGGCCCAGCCATTCACTCTTATTTATAGGCAGATATTTGGAGGACCTCAACCAGGAGTGACTCACTCACACAGGCTCACACCTCTCTCTGACCTATCACAGCAAATTTATCAAGACTCATTTGCTTTTTGGTGCCTCCTACTCATAGTGATTATATTTTTTACCTTTTGCCTCATCCTCCTTCTATGCTTTTCTTTGTTTGGAAACTGTCTGTGCCATTGTGTTTTGTTTTGATTTATTGACAATGTGTGTCATGTAGCTACAGCCATGTGCATTGCCGTTCTCTAATTAGTCTATTTATCATTGTTTGAAGGGATCATCAGTAGCAGGGCCTTTCAGGGTTATTATGTGGCCTCAAAGAAAAATGAAAAACTTTATTTATGAGTATGTGTGTGCATGTGTGCTTGTGTGTGCGTAGCATGTTCAGAGTGAATACATGATATATTACCACTGTTCACTTCGATCGAGGGATGTTCCTGATGAGTAATTTCCCTCATGTTTAACTGGAAGTTTAAACTCTGTCAACTTTGACTCATAAGGTTGACCGTCTAGTATTTTTGTTGCTAACTAGTGTGGGTAGCATCACTTTATCAACTAGTGGACCAAGCATGTACACGTCTTCTTAGATCATGTAATGAAGACCCTGTAGGGTTTTGTTGTATGATTGTATAATGTAAATAAGAACAAGATCATGAGATAACAATTTCTTGTGACAGGTTCTGGTCATTTACCTCAGGAGTAATAAAGTAAACAACATTCATTTCTCTCCTTGCTGTATTTCGAATATCTTTATATTTGTCCTGAATTGTTGCAAAAATAAAACAGTTAAGGGTCTGTCACTCCTGTGGTTTCACTTGGCTAGTTAGACTTCTGCCTGGGAGGAAATTTGTTGAGTTGGAACGATTCAGGCAATTATCACCATGTTCTATAAAAACTGGTAAGGTATAAGTTATTCTACCTAAAGAGGAGACTGTTCCATTAATAAAGGGATGCACCAAATGAAATTTTTTGACATTCTAAACTTTAAGGTTATCAAACTTAAGCTACAAATGTTTATCTTTATGTTTTATGACCCCCATCCACCTTAAAGAAGGGGAATCTTCAGACTGTGTTAGCTGCACTAGTTCGAACGCTAGATCGTTTGAAGGATTAAGATAAATCCTCCTTTTAATCCTAAAAGTTTAATGAATAAACTCTAAACCCTCCACCTGCCAGTGAATGGCTCCATATCAGGGCAGGTTGGTGTGACTTTGGGTGTTTATCCCTCCGGTCTGCCTCCGACTCTCTCGTAGGTGCAGTGATCACAAGCAGCTGTCTGCCCACGTCTGTCCCTTCACTCCACCCCTCCAACCAACAAAACACTCAAAGCCTGGTGATATGTGTGATAGCCTACACAATCAAATGTTGTCGTAATCATTAAATGTCATTGCTATGTACGATGCTTCCAGCTATTTGGCGCAGCCCAGTGTTTATTTGGTACTTTTATCAACCTTCACAAAAAAGATTTAGAAGTCATCAAGCAACAGGATCAGCCAAGTTTGCCCCATCCATGTTACCATGTGAGGATTTAAAATCAGACAGAATAATTAAAAAAATAGGCTGAATAAAATGAAAATGACTGCAAAAAAGGTGTTTTCAGTTTGAAATTACAATATGAGTAAATTTAGGACATAAAGAGATAATGGATGTTATTACTTTTCAGATTTTGTTCATTGGTTCATTGTCTGATCTTAGTATATAGTCCAGCACAAGACAGGGAGGGGTTTGGTGGTGTAAGTACACAAACACAACAGAGTCAAATCCCATTGACTCATTAGGCTGACAAAAACTGAAATGCAGGTTAGTGCAGGGAGCACGTCTTTACTTATACATGAGGATCAAAATAAAAGCCTGGGTGACTCTGTGTGTGGCTAAACAGTACGTATTGTACAATGTATTGAGCAGCGAGGAACATAGGACTTACATCCCAGCTGCCCTCGCACACAAACATTAAGGGCCTTACATATCATACACATATAAAATTCATAACTGCTTTGCACACTTCCTTGTCTGTCACATGCTTAATGGAGTTTCCAGTTTGCTGGTCTGAAACATCCCTTCACCAGTGGAAAATATTGCTGTTGGTCTCTGGCTCTGTATTAGTGCTGTAAATTTAGCGTGCTGCTGGAAGTTATGACAAATAATTTTACGAACCATAGCACTGCATTTAGGAAGCCAGTCAGCTGTCCTCTGAGACTCTCTCTAGCTTTTGTGGATGGATGAAGCATGCTGGTCATCATGCCAATAGATATGTGGCTATAAATCAATACAGCAGGATGCTGCTCTTTAATCTCATAAGACCATTAGCAGATAAAGTGGCCCTTCAAGGTATAATGTAATTCTTTAAAAGCCCTCCAAGAGTAATGAGAGGGGTCTTGCAGAGATGTGTGTGAGTTTATATAAAGCATGTGTGAGACTGTGTGTGTGGCAAAAGATTATGTGCTGGCTACATGGATATCTATATGTGAATGCAACAGAGGATGTCCCCAATCCCGTGAAAGTATAGAGTTCAGGATTTGGATGTATGAGAGTGAGGGGCCTCCTTTCTTTTGGCAGACAGATCAGTACAGTGGCTGCTGCATGCCAGTCAGTATCTTTGCTGATTAACCAGGCTTTTCCTCCTAAACACTCACACAGAGAGATTCAAGTGATGGTTGATTGGTTTGGGATTTCCTGATTTAAAAAGATGCAGTTATTTGGTTCATTAGACACATGTTTTAAAGAGACAAAGACATGAACAATGTGAATGGATATCACACCCAAAAGACACTGTCAGAATGTGTCTCCTCCCACATGCAAACGCAAGTGTGTGTGTGTGTGTGTGCGTGTGCGTGTTTTATATCTTCGTTCACAGTATAGTCCCTGTGTGTGCAATATCCCATGTCCTATCCAAGTACAACCTCTACAACATTTTTATCACTTGCTTCTTGAGTTACGGCTGGCTGCAGGCTCAGGATATTAAACGTGGCGGTGACTGAGTGAGTCTGCCTGCAATTCAGAGGGGATGAGTCAATTATAGTAATGCTGTATTTAGCATTTATTAGACCTTTTTAATCCTGGAAGTATCAAACAAGGAGGGTGATATTTAAGGAGGGAGATTTTTTTTTTTTTTACCTCCTGTGAACTATCTTAAAATAGCTTCTCTGATGGACTGAGTTGCTTGTCTTCATTTCCTTTTGTCTTTGTAACCAGCAGGACATTATTTTGGCTTTGTCATCTGCTCGGTGGTGATCAGCATGCATCCATGTATACGTACTGGTATTGGTATAGGTTCTGGTATCATAAGAGTTAAGCTGAACACCCAGCCTTGGTGAGTTTACACCTGAGCAGAGCTGTGTCAGTAATTTAATTGTGTGCTTTTAGTTTGATTTCAAAAGAGGAGGTGGGTGCTGTTCCACATTTGAAGTGGGGTATTTGATAAGAATAGAAGAATTTGATAGAATCGTGGCAGAAAAAGAAATCAGAGCGATGCCTTATCACAGTTTTTGTTATATTGTCAGAAGAAGAAAAAGAGGTTCTGTCAGCTTGTATCAGAAGAATCATATAAGCTGGAAGGAGGATGATGGAGCCTCAGGAGAGCAAGCTGTCATTTAATTAAGCAGACGTGAAGCATGGGGAGCTGTGTGTGAAAGTGTGCTCGTCTCCGTGCTTGTTCATCTGTGTGTGTTTACTGACAGGATCTGCAGGGAATGTTCTGTGCTATAGGTCAGCTTTTCCATGATGGAGAACAAAACAGCAAACTTTAGATCAGATTTCCTCCCTCACCTCTGGTATTGAACAGATTAAAATGCACCCACCTTTTTTTGTCATTCAGGTTATTATTGGGGGGGGGGTAGGCTGAAGAGGCAAACAAGTGGACTTCTTTCTGTTTTCCCTTACCAAAGGGCTTGGGTTGGAGCAGTAATGTGGAACTGAGCTTTATCGCACTCCATTAGCCTTATTTCAGCTGGATGGAAGAGTCTTCCTGTCTAAATCAAAGTGTCACCACACTGGTGACTAGGCCTGCACGATTCAGGAGAAAATATGAATCTCGATTTTTTTCACTTTGAATTGAAATCACGATTTTCTACCACGATTTTTTTTAAATTCTCGTCACCTGGGTACCTGGGTTTTCAGCAACATCCATCATGAGTTTTCCTTGCGATTAACGTTACTTCGGCAACGCCGCAGTCCCTCCTCAGAAACTTTTAACTCAATTATTTGATCCTGCGTGCCGTGGATCGCGTGACAAAAAGGCGCTTTGTCATAGGATAAGGGAGAAGCATTGGAGCGCTTGTTTGCAATTCTGACACATGCCGCCGGCTCTTGGGAAAAAAAATCTACGTAATTTAGAAATGAAACAGCATGTAGGGTTGAATCTACATCGAGGTTCTGAAACGATTAATCGTGCAGGCCTCCTGGTGACTGTGCAGGAATAAGTTCTCTTCTCTTGTTTGTAGAGTTGCAGTGATAAACTGGTTTTAGCGGGTATCATGGTATAAAAATTGACAGCCATCATATCATGTTCATTTACTTCTTAAAATATTGATTTCTACCCCTTTGGTGTTGCTTAAGAAATATTTCAAGTTTATAACCCATTTTATGTTTGTCAGAACAAAGTACTTATTGAAACTATTATAAGATGTTTGTTCAACCAAAAAAATCTCTTTTGCTTTCATTTCTTTTGGGGTCGATGTTACTACGAATGTAAAAAGACAAAAATAAGAGTAAAAACTTTGTATTTCCATGTAATGTGCAAGAATGATATCATCTGAGAGTGTTATCATACAGTGAAATCTCATGCAGTTGCAACCCTACTTGTTTGTTGCCCCAACAGCAAAAACACGTTTGCTCATAAAGACAGGAAGACATAGAAGTTGTGCTGTTGGCAGCACAGTATCTCTGGAATTTGTGCTGGCCTATTTTCTATTGTGAGGTGAAGCCTGGTGAAGTGCTGACTGCAGACTGAGACTCCAGTTGAGCACAGATACACTTGTGTTCCTCTGTAATAAGAGCTGTCATTAGAATAATTTGGTTCCTAGAGAAAGCAAACAGGCAGATGACACTACTTTGTCTCACTGAAAATGACTATTATTGTAAATAGCTGTGTCCTAATTTTTTCCAAAATCCAAAGATTTTTTTGATGGGTCTGTAATGGCTGTTCCTTTGCTCTCAGGAAGAGGGTTTAGACTGTAAGAGTGTAATAATTATTGTTTATTTGGATGTGCAGTCAGAAATGCTCCATGTGAAAAATACTTTGTAAAGACACGAAAAAAACTTTAGAAATTAGAGGTAAACTGGGTCAAGATTCATGACAACTGAGTTTTTACATAAACACGTTGTGCACAACAGGCAAAATGTGTACTAGGTTCATCAGTATACAGTATCAGTAAAAATCTACATAGCTTGAATGTTGGACAGCGAAAACTTGTTGTGGAATGTTTTTAGGACTTGATCAGATTGATCAGGTTTCTTCCTAATCGTCATCACCCCATACAGAGGCTGGGCAGCTTCAGTCATGAATAATGTGGTGTCAGTGTGGCTGCATTGTGGAGAAAGAATAAAGGATGACCACTGTTGTGTGATACTCTAGTCAAGTGATTGTTTTGTCCCATAGGGAACACCAACATAACATTTTGTATTATTCATGGCATTCCCTCACTGTAAGCCAGCAGAAATAAATGTATAAAAACATAAAACCTTTTGATCACAAATATATCTCTTTATCATGAGTGAAAAGCTTTGTATTATGAAGGTATCAGAGACCAAAATTTATGCAATTTCAGAGACATCAGTCAAACCACAGAAAACCTGCATCAAGGGATCATTTGAAATAAAATTTTAATATTATAAATAAACTTTATGTTTTTGAGTTGATATAATATCTATGACATGTTTTGTATTTTCCTACATGGAATTAAGCCTAAGCCCATTAGCATAAGCCCAAGCATACTTAGTACAATTTTCATAGATTTTTGTCATGGTATATTATTTAATACCAGAAGCAACCATACATCAAAAACTCAGCAGCTTACAGTAACCCTTTTACCTTTAACTAAGGGTGACAGCATGCGCACAGTTCAGGATTTCTGCTTTATTACACTATGGCAGTATGCCTGATGGCTGAGTCAAGGTCTCCATAGAAACCCAGTGGTGGGTTAATATGAGGTCACAGTGCTGACATTCACTGTGGTCAATCCGAAGCCAGAGAGGTCAGAGTCAAAGTACAGCCATGATGTGAATGATGATGACAGGAAGTAAATCTCAAGTCACCGTTGCCATGGCAATAAAAAGGAAAGAAGTCTAATTGAAGGGGCTGTAGGGGGGTCAACACCCCAGCTGGGCTGCAAGTCGTCAATCATGCGGCCTGCGCAGACTTCACGACGTCCCAAGGTTAGATGGAGATGGATAGAAGAGGAGAGAGTGCAGAGAGTGAAGGAGGCGGAAGATGTAGGAGTGAGGTTGGAAAAAGTGGGCGGAGGAGCAGGCTGAGGATATGTTCATCGATCACTCAGTGGCGTCTGCTGACATGGCAGCTACAGGACGCTTTTTGTTGGCAGAGACACTATAGATCTACAGTAGGTGTTGGCATACACTTCTGTGTCCACACATGCATGCCTTCAGGTGGCTGCAGTTCACCGTTAAAGGAAAGGCATGCCCTCTGTCTTCTTTTAGCTGCAGGGTAGGATGATGGGTGCGAGGCAGGAGGTTGCAGCGCTTGCCAACAAGAGAGGAGAGAGGGAGGGGATGTTAAATAAGTTATGTATTTATTAAACTGACAGATTTAAAAAATGGCTTTGCTCTGTAGTGAATATGTCTGCGCTGAAAACAATGTGAACTCTCAGAAGTAACGCTGACGCCCAGCCATAGCGACCAAGGCCGCGTAAGAGGGACTATTCTCTGACACACTTTGTTTCTGCTGTCATTTGTTGGCCCGGCCCCCCTGTCCCTCGCTGCATGCATGATATTTAGCACTGAGATGAGGTCCTGCTGGCAGCCACAAGCTGTTCAGGGAAATGAACCTGAAGCCCAGATGAAGGAAATCATCTGTAGGATGTGTGTTACTCATTTGTGAGCTGAGTTAAACAGATTCTGATGTCAAGCAGACCGCTTAGCCAACTAGCAGTCAGTTTTTAAACATTAGAATGATTAATTTTTTCACATTTCCATTGTCAAAAGTTTTGGGTGGTATCAATAGAACTCCTGTTTTATCATTATCCGTCTGTTAAGGTATCTGTCACATCTACACTCAGCCGTCTGTTGGTTGATCAGAAAGAATGTCAGATTTCTCAAACTGTCTATTTTCTTTTTTCAGCAGTCTTTTGTTCTTGATGCCTGTAGCCTTGAAATTGAAGAAACCTTGTATTCTTGTTGAGATAAACAACCAAATGAGAAGAGAGATCACAAAACATGTGTTTATAGCAATTGTGTGGTAGAGAGAGAGAGAGCAGCAGAAAAGCGATTGTTGACTGTGAGCAGAGGAAAAGGTTAGCATTAAGATGTCAATCTGGTGGAAAATGTACAGTACAGGTTTCAGTCAAAGCAGCCGTAGCATCTCACAATGAAGAAAAGACTTATCTGGTGTTTCTCAACTGCTAGAGAAGTGAAGCAGGTTAGCTTGGAAACCCTTATATCAACCTTGCAAACACTGTCTACGGAGACAATGCAAAACAAATGCAGGGTTTTGGTACATTTAGGAAGGGGCTTCAAGGGTATTATACATGAAGTGTTCGGTGGAAATGCAGGTTTTGTGAGAGCGATCCAGCACAACAGACTCTGCTGCTGCTGTCGAGGCTAGAAGGACTTGTTTTACATTATCAGCCCGCTAAATCCTTCCCCCAACCTCATCCACATTAATGGTATGGTGTGAATGTGGGACAAAGCCCGCAAGCTGCGCAGATTGCAAATAGAATTTCCCTTCTGTCATCGGAGACTACTGCTGATTTCTCTATTTCAATTAAACTAAACTTTGCTGTCATATCTAGACAGCCTGCATGACTCACTCAAGTCTCTGTGATTCTCGGGGGCAAACTCTGCTGAAAGCACGTGTTTTGAGCTCCACTTCATCAACTCTACTCATTTCTACCTATATCTATTCCCCTTGTCTCCTTGCCTCACATCTGTCCCTTGGGGCTAGCCCAGCTTAGAATAAACATCAGCTACCAGCTTTGTCTCTATGGCAACAGCTGCACATGCTGAACCGTGGAGCAGGCACGAAGTAAGCAGGACAGAATGGTGGTGGATGCTGCTAAATGGAATCTGGTGTTCTTTTAGGTGACTCGATGCAAGGTAAAGGGGGCTTGAGATTTGTTACAGGCCCCCAGGGGGCATGTCTCTCTTTCATGCGAAAAACAAAAGGAGCCAAGGATGATAGTGGGGGAGTGATGGTAGGTAGTTGCCCTGGTAACCCAGTATAAGGGGTCAGTGGGGTTGGGCTATGAAAGCCACCCAGTCAGTCTGTCAGTTGGTTTAAGCTGGCCCTGACCCCGTCTTCCTTAACACCTCTATTACCCGGCTAGCCTGCTACAACTAAAGCAGCTTTTGCCTTCCTCCCACTTTCTGTGACAGCCTGAGGAAGTGTTGGATTGATCCGGCCAATACGCTCAAGCATGCAGAGTATTTGTTTTTCTTTTTTCCTTGTTCACTTGTCTAAATATTATTTAGTTCCACCATTGAGCCAGATTTGTCAGCAGGGATTTTGCCGGGCATGTTTTCACTCCCTATCCTGATGCCTGAGTACCTCCAACGCTCAATGTTTCTACACCTACTTTTTCATGATGGTGTTATTGAATTTGAGGATTGTGCACAGTGGTGTCCATTTGCCTCTCTGGCTGTTTCTGAGCGAGATGCTGTATATTGCTTAATCTGGATGACTTCTCTCACACAATAAGCAGCTGTCTGTCCAGTGCTTGGTCAGGCAATGTGAGGATGAAACTGCTGGTAACACGGACCCAATGTGACGTCCTCATTTTTGATACCTCCCACTGTTAATTCCCCACTAGAATCATAGCTAACCAACCCTGAAGTTTATCTGATACCAGCATCTCAAGGTCATTCCAGGGCTCTTGGCTCTGACTCAGGAAGGTATTAAAGCCAGTCTTCAAGTTGATGTTAGTCATCTGGCCAGTTGCATTTTCCCTTATTTTTTGTTTGCACTATTGTCTTTCTATGTCAGGTCTGTTTGTAGTGCAGCACAGGTAGGCTTTGTCTTCCAGTTGCAAGCTGACCTAGAAGAGGGGGAGGCTCTTTGTGCTGTGATGTGCAACATGAGCCGCTCTCCTGGGCACAGCCAGGTAATTCAATACAACTTCCTGTCCTCACCTTGTGCAAACAGGGCAAGGCAAGAGGTACCATATCAGGGAAAATGTGAGGGAGGGGGAATTCGGTTCAATAATTATGTGCAGGGACAAACGGCTGGTTTCAAGGGGAAAACAAATGAGGTGGGCTTTAGAGTTCCTTGTTAAACCTGGCCTGATTCATCCTTGAGTGTGTACATGTTTGTGCACCATCTGTGTGGACTGAAAGTGTGACCTTTTCCTAAGAACTGAGAGAGAGAACGCCCTCTATCCCCATCCTGGCCGTCCTTTTAATCATTATATAGACATTGCAATATTTCATAGTACAGTTCAGAAGAGACAGATAGAGATTTTATCAAGAAGGGCTGGAAAACATATTGATACATCAACAATATCATGATTTAAGACTAGAAATTGCCTCGGATTTTGGATTTTGTTACATCATGATATGACTTCAGTTTTTTTTCCCCATGGTGTAAATGGTGCATAACACTACATTAGCGTGTTTTGTGAAATTACCAGACTGTTCTAACCATTCTAACATTGGGATTTTTTGGGTTTTTTTCTGACTTGTCACAGTCAAACCAGTGGTTTTCATGCCTGCACTTTAATGTGCCTTTAAAAGCTGAAAAAAATCACATCCAAGCAGTTGATTTCATTTTTTCATTTAATGCCAGGGGAAACGACAAATGAAATGAGTGCAGAAGAATTTTATAAAGATGAGCAAAAGGCTCAGGTTAAGGTTAGAGTCACATCATTGCATGAGTCATCTTTGTGCAACTCTAGGTCCACATATTAATTGATAATAGAAAAACTTATTCGTTGCAGCAAATAGAACCGCCATGAAACATGACTCAGTGAATAAATGAATTATAAATCTAGACATCCTCTGTCAGATTTGAATAATGTGATTTATTTTAAAGGAACAAAGAGAGGCAGACATAATTTATGGTGGCTTCTGCCTCGCTTCAAATGGGCAAGTTCATTTGTGACAGCAGTGATATCTTATGCAATTTCTCTCACAATGTACAATTTTGTTTTTCTAACTGCTGATGCTCGTTATTAGTGAGTATAATGTTTTCTCTTTGTCTCCTTGGACAGAGTGGTTTCACAGAGACGAGACAGGAAGATGGATGAGCTACAGGATGTACAGCTGACTGAGATCAAGCCACTGCTGACCAACAAGGTGAGCTGGGAAGAGGACAGCGCAGTGACGAGTTGCTGAAGGCAACAGTCACACGACTATGCACCTGAACCAGTATATGGAAGTACACATACAAGCTTAATGGATATGTGGTACTTAAAGTGAATGAGCACCCCATATGGCCCCACCAGGCAAATACATACACTAATACACTAGTCATGCACACTCTGCAGTTCTGTTCATCAAAGTGAATTATTCATATCTGCTCGACCGTCGAGGGGGGAAAATAAAAGAAGGGAGAGGGCAAGTCAGTAGAAGAAAAAAGGCAGGAATGAGGCAAAAGAGAAGAAGAGAAGCAGGGTGTATACCAGAGTCAGAAGAGACAGTCAGGAAAGCACAAAGACAGATCAAAGGAGAAGAAACTCATCTCTTTATTTTTAAGAGCTTGTAAGATCCTAGGGAGTGAGCGATGGCAAAAACAGAAGGAAGTATGGAGAAAGAAATAACCCCAGTGAGAGATCAAAGCTCTTCCCACCCTCTTCTTCTCCTTCTCTTCCCCCTCTCTTCCCCCTCTCTACTCCATCTCGACAGCTGATTAGAAAGAGTGTGTGTCTTTGGATGCACACAAGTGTTTTGTTCTCCCCCTAGGCAACTGTCACAGACACAGGGGGGCATAGTGCGTCAGAGCAGTAAGTAGAGAAGTGCCAGTTCAGGGGTGATAGAGCTACCCTCATGGTGGGTCTGAAGGGTTGCATGTTTCCTTAGGTGTAAACCTTGTGCGAAGTGAAAGAGTGAGGAATTTACATCATAAAAAATGTAATCTGAATGAAAGTTACTGGCACTGACCTCTCACTCCACCTAGTGGCCGGCTTACTAAAAAGACAAATGAGGCGTCTTGGAAGCAGCCGGAGTCAATGACATGGTATCCGTGACGATAGAGGACTCTCATTTGATCTCTAGTCCAAAAGGGATGAAAACTGATTCTGATTTCCATGCTGATGCATATCTAAATGATTGCATTAATGATGCATCAAAGTACAGAAGGGAACAGCACTGTCTGCAGCAGCAAAGTAACCATAACAACAATGTTAAACAACATGAGAGGTTAAATGGCCTTCAGCAAAGTTTATGCATATGTGTGATTGCAGTTGACTCCAGAGAAGATCATACATGAGAGATCAAATGAAAAAATAACAACTTGTTTGGTGCAACAGTTGGCATAACAACAAAAAATGCAGAACCACTCTTGCATCCCATCTTAGTCAACCAATTACGTAGAAAAATCATGTAAATCTCTAATCCTGTCTTCACTTGCTTTACATGTCATTATAACTAACTTTAAGGATGTTGCTTTGTAATTAGATGTGAAACTTTTAGTATATTTCTATGTTTTTTCATGGTTCTACAACACTTTATTGTTAGAGCAGTAAAAAGAGGAGAATTTTGCTAGAAACATGGTTTTACCAAGCTTTCTGATGCAACAGTGTTTCAGTGTTAGAAGAAAGAAGGGGCTTTATTTCCACCATCTGCCTCTACACCCATATGCACCCTGCTGGTCTGGCCTACAGTTGAATCCCACAAGAATCTTTTCTTTTGTTGCTTCCCACTCTCGCCTCTCTGCCTGTTATTCTGTAGCTTCCTGCTATCTGAATAAAAACAGACTGTTACTTATAAATAATGTAAAAAGAGTTTAGTTGTTCAATGTTGTAAGTTTGTTGTCTATACCTAAGTGATGTTGTAAGATCTTTAGAACACAGCTTGTTTCCTAAAAACATGAGGTTTTGCAGAAACAACTGGCTTTCAGTGGGATCACAAGATCCATTGATAACTAGGTGAAGTCGTAGCACAGGATGTCACACCCAATCATATTCAGAAATTGCATTAGATAGTTGTAAACAATGCACCAAGCTCAGTTAAAATGTTGTGCATGCATAGCTTTGTGCGGTCCAGGCACAGTTTTTTATGCACCAAAGGGTGCTGAAATCAAACTGGTCAGACATGATTATTGTTGGTAGCATTATGACCACACAAATGTTTTATCTGTGTGCTTTCCGTCAACAATTAATGAGACCTCCGACAATGTAATGTTATTATGATAGTTCTTATCAATGGTTTTACATATAGAAATAAGACATCTGAGCTTATGGTACATTTTAATGCTCCTGTTTTGCTTGTTTTGCAGAATGCACGCAACTTTCAAGATTTCGACTGCCAGGTGAGTGCTGCTCTCTGCTCCTACAAAAAAATGAAAAGCTGTTTTGCTGCTGAAGCCATTTGTTCACTTGCCCTTTATCTGAACATCATTTTTAAAGGCAACATTTAGTTTTACTTCATACCACTTGCTGGTGCAATGTAGCATTGTTTGTCAAAATCAAAAATCAGTGAAGGTCCACCACAAGTTACATTTTCAAGATAGAGTGAAATGCTTTTGTTTATACAAAGTTGTTACCCTGCTTGTTCTCCAAGTTCATCCTTTGCAACTTTGTGTCTGTGGAGGGAAGGGCAAGAATGTCTGAGGAGCCTGAAACGTTGATTTAGTTTTGTTTCTTTGTTCGTTCTGCATTGATGTATATTGTAGATGTGTGTGATAGTTTACGGTTTTGTACTGATATGAAAATTAAAATGCAATAACATTGGTGGCTTATTTGTCACAGTGAGGGCAGGTTTTAGAATACACTCTATAAAGAGGATTTAGAGGTTAACATTGTGTTTGCTTGTTGTTCCAAACACAAAGGATTAGGGAGTGACAGCTGGAACACCCATGCCAATGGTCTTATGAACATGAACAACTCTCAACCAAATCGGAAAAATCAGAGAACTGCTCTCGTAATTACTCTGTTGTTTGTTTGGATGTTTTTGGGGTCCAGCAGCCAGATTACACACTTTCCTATAAAAGTCCAGTGTGAACAATGCGAGTCTGACCCGGAGTGTTATTTGCCCGTGCTCCCTATTCGCTCAGGTTCATGTGATTTGTTGGGACCTGTAGGCAGTTTTGTTGTGCAGTAGAAATTGAGAGAGGCATCCACAATAACAATTAATAAACAAGAAAGCACTGACAGGAGACAGAAACAGACAAGAAGTTCTCCGAGGGCTAAGTATCATCAGGACTCAGCAAGACAAACCAGGAGACACAAGGTAAAGGCTAACGAATAAAACTTCTGTAAGCTGAGGTTGCTAAGACTTATTGAGATAGACAATCGCAGCCGGAACAAAACTATTCCTGTGGCACTTCTACACCTCGGTACTGTAAACCTCCAACCACATGGAAGAAGCAGAAAATTATTAAACAGGGGATGGGAGTCGTCTTTGTAGCCGACTGTCTGCTGTAACTGCCTGATATACCAGGACTCTAGGCTCAGCTGTGACTCAACAATCAGCTGATTGCTATCTGGTCTAGTCTGCTTCTGTCCTTCAGAGAAAGGTTACCAAACCATGATACCAAAGAAAAGGATAACACAGATACAATGAACACACTCTCTACTGTTGAGGCTTAAAGTGAAGGCAAAATTCCACAGACTTTGGATTCCATAGAATTCCAAAGACCTTGACTTAGTTTTTGTGTTTTAGTGTGTAACAATAAACATAGAGGAGGGATGGATGCTAAGGTACTGGTGTTTGGAAAACAACCTGCCACAACAGCTGTCATTGATACTGTCCTGACACATGGGATCCTGGTGTGATATGGCAACAGTTCTGTGGCTGAAAAGTATGTTCTGTAGAGAGACATTGAGTCAGCCCAAAAGATCATCAATACACAACTGCCTGTACAAGAAAGCATCCACAGCTCCCATTGCCTGTGTGAGGCACCCTGCATCCTATAGGACTCATTCCACCGTGCCCACCACTCATTTGTACCTCACCAAGGCACTGCGCTCAATCAAAGCTCTGACTACAAGGCTAGAGAGCAGTTTTTACCCTAAAGCCATAACTACACTGAACTCTGGACTGAAAGCAAACCTTTTGGTACACACCACCTCTGTACAACACTGGTACTGACATGCAATGCTGACATTCTGCGCAATAATTGACACTTACTTGTGCAATACTAGCAATTTACTGATTTATTTATTCTGTTATCGTAATTCTTTATCTGTGAAACAGCTCATGTTTAATTTACTACTCAGTACCAGTGAATGTACAGATGCATATGTAGGTATAGTGTGAGTGTATGGTTGTCTGTGTGTGTGCATCTGTGTGCCTGAGTCTGTGTGCATGTGTGTATGTGCTTGTGATCTACATGAGCAGGTTGTACATGAATGGACACGAGAGCTGTAAACTGCTTTTTATTGACACTTTTTAGTGTCACTTCTATTGCCTAGTGTTTTTATTTTTGAACCCCTGCTGTATTTGAAGCTCCACTTGGGCAGTGTACATGAATTTTGTTGTTTGCTTTTGTACAATGACTAAGACTTAGCTCTGTCCTTTTCTATTTAAGTAGAAAGATATAAAGAAAGACATGGTGAGGGAGTGTTCCAAGTCAAGAGTGGTATAGGACATTAGGTATAGCACTGCCTGTGGAGATCAGAAGACTTTTAGACATCACCCTATGTCTTTCGTCGCACCACCCGTCATGTTTTATATTTAGGCGTGCGTCCAATGGGGAAAATAAACAAAGGAGAATAATCAAAGGTATTAAAATCCCCTTGAAGTTTCAGTGCATCAAGGTTGTTTTGGACTATGATATTTTTAGTTGTTAAATGTTCTACTTCCATTAAATATCTTTGCCAGAAGTATTTGATAACCACATATGAGGGATCACTGCCAAAAGTGTGTGTGTTTGTGTGTGAGAGAGAGATCTCACTACAGGATAGTACTACCCAGTATTGGCATCACCCCCAGAAGTTGAGAAAGGGCTGAGCTTTGTTGTAGGGTTTGTTCTTTATTCTAATGTCATAAAGACATTAAGAGTCAGATGTAGTTTGGTATGTGCGGTAATTTCACACTTTGCTTTAATAGCTGTCTCCCACAGTAAAATTAAAATTGTATTTGCCTTTTCACAGTCAGTGTTTCAACCACAGTCACGTTATTTTACATGATAATGTATGAATGATTATCATTCAAGCAAAGGGGTTTTGTCCCTGAATGGGCATTGATTCAGAATTCCTTTTTTTGCTGGTGTACATGTGAATGAAATAAGATAGCTGATGGTCCATCATGCAAGGAACTCCTTGCATGAGGAGTGACTTTCAACAGGAAAACACTCTGAGCTGCTAAGGGTTAAATCTTTTATCCCTCTCTCACTTTCTGCAGTCACGGCTGCTTCCAGCATCCCACCAGAGCTAAATTTAGTAGCTGCTGCAGGCATGGGAGGAGAGTAAAGCATGTTAGCTGGACCAGGCATGCTACATATTCCCCAGCATCCATTCAAATCTGCATTGTCGCTTGTATATTATTATTCATTAAATTCTGCAGTCACTCATCTGTTCCTCATGATTTCTTTTCGTGACTCAGTCCAGGCTCTGCAGTCGTACTTAAAAAAGGAATTTTCCAGGATTTGTGTCAGTGGTATTGAGGCAGACTTAAGTGTATTTGACCTTATTTCTAAGGCAGCCATTTTGACCTCCAATAGTCACATTCAGTAGTCTCAAGGAATTAAGACAAAACCTCAAACTAATGTTACTTTGAACACTATTTAGAGGTTTTTCCATGCATGTGTTACTCACCACCAAAATAACAACTACATATTTGTAATGGCCTTTTTTAAGAAAGACCTTTTTTGCATGTCACAGTAGGAAAGCACAGGTGTAAATAATAAGACCAAAGATTACTGAATTTCATGAAGCTGTCTGGACCAGATTGTCTGGACCAGATTATTCTGGTCCTGATGTTGTGATTTCTGACTCACTGTCACACTGTCATGGCTTACAGGGACACTGGAATGGAACATAGCTGTCGCAAATGTTTTTAGTAACCCCTGCGATTTTTCCTGCTAGGACAAGTCAAAATGTTTGCTGTTGAGTAACTAGTGCATTAAGTTAAAGAGCCAAAAGCAGGTATCTTTACCTTTTTAAATATATGTTTGTTACCCTTTTTTGTTAGTTTTTTAAAAAGTCATCAGGGCAAATACTCTGAGAAAGGGAGTGTTAGCTAGCCTGCTAGTGTCTTAGCAAATCTAGTCTAAATTATGACAGCAAGCTAAGTTTGACCAAAAATGTCTGTCTGATTTTTTGGGTTGGAAAAAAACAATACAATTTGGTTGACATTAGTTCTTGAAATGTGGAGCATAATATGGTTGTACCCAGCTAACACTGCCGCACAGCTGAGAAATACAAGACCAACTGGAGCCACACGCAGTAAAAGAAAAGGCATTAGCACCAGACATCCCATGAATACAGCCTGCATGTGGGGGAGGGGTCCTTGTCAATATGACATTCCAGCAGCTGGAGGACAAATCCAGCTGCTGCCCTCTCTTCATGCTACTAAAGCTCCCACCACTGGCGGTCCACAGACACTGCAGCAGTCATGTGAGAACTTCATGCACCTGCATAAGGAGGGTGGTGTTGATAGGTGGGGTCAGAGAGGAAATCCAAGAGGGTGTGTTGCTGCAGTCTTATGTCCCTGCCTACGCCGCTGAGGAGCTGGAAGGGGAGGGTGGAGTGAGTCAGCCTCCTGCACCCATGGGACACTGCTGTGTTTAAAAGTGAATGCTCAAGAACATTGAGTTACTTATAGCTATGGAAATGGCTGACTGTACACTTTAAATATAGAACATCTTAGAGTAAATAGAGTTTGTTCTGGACAGTCAGATGTTGAGATAGTATCCATGGATCCTAGATTCATGTGATGTTTTACTTATGGTCTCAAATATTTGTGAGAAAATCTAGCATAAATAAATCATTATTAATGAGAATTTGTTCTGTATAGTGATTCATCATTAGATGTCAAATTCCTTCATAATTTTTATTTTGTTACCGTTTTCCCATCATGACCTTGTACAATTGCAGCTGCTGCCTTCATTTTTCAGACAAATGGCTGCCAAGCTGTGTCTTTGACTTTTCAAATCTTCACTGTCTCTTGAAGCACAGCAGAGGGCGCCATAAGCCTGTTCATTGTGCAATGGAAGGGTTATATTTTGTGTGACGTGGTTTTGGTGTGCTGTGCTTTTCTTGTTAGTTGTCCCGAATGCCCTAAAGATAGAAAAACTGGTTTATTCATAGAAGCCACCCAGTCAATATCTATAATTATATCAACCATGTCATATGGTGAGGTAAAAAATGTTTTTCTGAGAGTGTGCATTTTTTAAAATATCAGAACAAATGGAAGGCTTAGTCCTGCTGAGGCACACAGTGACTCAGTGCGTGACACAAAGAGGCACATGCTCTGCCAGTAAAAAGGCACACTGATCATTTTCCTGTGATGTGACCAAACACACATCGACCATAATCTGGCATAAATGATTGAACTCACAGTGCATGTGCGATTAGTCACACTGAGTGACTGAGTTCTGGCTTAAATAACTGGAGGTAGAGCTACACTACTTTATTTGTCCGGTCTACATAGCAGGTGTTTGTTTGTCAAAATGTACATACAATACCTGTGTGTCAGTGGCACCCTCTGTAGGTTATGACATGGAAAAAGTAGAGGACAAACTGCAGTTAACAACCAAACGTGCTACTGCATTGACTAACCAATGAAGCGCCCCTCTGTCTTTGTGATCCCACCCACTTGCACTCTCGGCTGTTTGCACATGTGCCATTGGCTGCACAAAGTAGCCCGTCTCAACCAAAGGCGTGACACAGTAAACCGCTTGCAGCTGTGCAGATGACGGAGGAGAGTAGAAAAGGAGAGATCAATAAACTGTGTGGATCAAAAACCTCGGTGTCAGCTTTAGAGGAAACAGATCCGGTCATGTAGGGTTGGGAACGTAAAATAAAAATAGTAGCTCATTTTTGGTCAGTTTTCTGGTAAACCTAGAATATGATCAGGGTTATCTTTTACATGTCAGTAATGAAGAAATACAGAGGCGAGAGGTCTCTACATGATAAAGCAGGTTTACAGTAAAAGCAAACATTTAGAGCAAATCCATGGTTGATGTGTGTCAGACTGCTGCATTTTACGCTAACCTTGCAGAGTTAGATACTCAGTCTTCTAAGTAGGGGTCATTGACAGGATCTAATTATAGATAGTCATAAAGATATTTGGCTAAATGGATGTATGGTCATTCACATTGTCCTCTGGTAAAATGAATCTTAAGACAACTGTGAGTAAATCTTAGTGTTGAGCAGCCATTTTGCTGATGCAAGCTCAGCCCAGGGTAAGTTGTCAAAGTCAGCTCCTGCTTCTCTCCACTTTATCAGTATCTCAGAGTGACGTCTGCAGCCTGCCCATTTTCCAGGACTGCCTCTGCATCCTTTGCCCCCCATCACCCCTATTCCACGCAGACATTTCTCTCATCCTCCCACTCCCCCTCCTTTTCTCCATTCTCCTTGAAGCCCCACCCTCTCCCTTTACCCACCTGACCCTCCACAGTCCAATGAGACGCACCGGAGGCTGGATGTATGGACGCGCTGTGACTACCAAGCACAAACTGCAGTCTCACTCTCCTCCCCCTTCGTCTATTTTCCTGTTCTTTCCCACCTCTTGTCTCTGTCGCTCTCTTGTTCCCTCCGCATCTTAGCCACCCCCTTCTGCTTTCATTCAGATTATTTGCCCATCTCTTTCTCACTGCCTCTGCTGTGTCTTTCTCCTCCCTCTCTTCCTTGCTGCTGCCGCTCTAGTTGCCTCACCCTACATCTCTCCCTTCCTACCAACGCTCCCTCCCTCTCCTCCCTCCTCCTTCTCCTCCTCCTTTTTGGAGATCTTCAAAGCTGACCAGCACACACTCGCAGATAGCATAATATACTCCTTTCCTGCGTGGGAAAAACATGTCAGCTATTCTGGATCTGGACCAGATTGCATGCTCTGGGAATGGAGTGGTGAGTGACTAATGCGTCTTGCCTGCTTTGACACACCTGGCTGGGTCCTTGCAGGAGGGGGTTCTGGTACATACTGTGGGGGAGGTTGTTGTGTGGTCTCCCCAAAAGACAGGGTGTCAGCAGCTGGTGCTCAGAAAGGAAAAGCTGGTGGGGGTCTTTCCTGGCTTGCTTGTCACCACCTTTAGCAGACGGTTGAGTCTTGAGGTTTTTTTCTCTCTGGGCAGCTGCTAGTGTCTGCGTGGGCAAGTCTGTGTGTGTGAGTGTGTGCACGTGTGTTCTTCTATGTGTGCACTATGTGTCTATAGGTCACACGGTGCCCATGTGTTTAGTCTGCACAGCCTTAACATGCATTTTAATGGGATGATTTGAAAGATGCATGTGTGCATTGCTCAAGTGTCTTTAAGTCTGCAAATGCCACAACTGGTGGATGTGTACGTGCCTGTCAGAACGTGGGTGTCCATCAATAGGTTGCCTGATACTTGTGTCTTCAGGGTGCATGTTTCTGAACATCTCAAATGTGCATTTATCCAGAGCTGCAGGGATGTGTGCTTTGCCTGGTGAACAGCAGAAAAAAAATGGATGGTGCATAGTGCCAGCACCAAAAAGAGGCAGGGAGGTCACTCAGCCCGACACACACTGTAGCAACAACATACTAAAACCAATGTAGCAGCCCCCCACCCACTCTCCCCCTGCAGGGACCTTGAGTTTGTAGTTTCAACCCCACTGCTTCGATGACACACACTTAATGCATGTGTGCTAAAGACGGGAAGGGCTGTGTCTGTGTCAAGGATGAACTGGGTGGTGTGTACCTGGGATGATCCCACTTGCATGTGAGACATGGGTGTGTGTATGTGTCTGTATGCATATGTTCTTCAGTGCACGCTGAAGTCATTTGCGGGCTGCTGGCTGTTTCTGCCCTGTAATGCTGCTCTCAGAGGTGATTAATGCCATTCCTGGCAGGGTGGGGAAAACAGGGAGGAGGCTGAGAGAGGAAGTGAGAAGAGAGGGATTGCGGGAAAAGGGACAGCATGACATACTGCTCTGCTTTTTTACCTTAGCCCACCTACCTTACCTTCTTGCACTCTTTGGGACCAAAATCAAAGTGCTCCCTGTTTGCCCTTGGCAAACTCCTGCAACTCCTACTCAGTATTCCTGTCTCACCAACAGCCCTCCAAAACATCCAAACACACTCTTTGTGCTCGTTTTAAAAAGGTGAAAGAGGTTGCTGCTATTGCAGTGTTCTTCTGTTTGCCCTCCAGCTAGCCAGGCTAACAGCCCCACCCCGTGCCTGTTTTCTTGAGATGCTGCTGTGTGTCCATAGTGTGTAGCCATAAATGTTTGGATGAAAAGAATTAATGAAAGGCAGAGCTCTCAGATCAATACAGCTTTCAAACTGTGCCAAAAGCTAAGTTGATAGATAAAAGGACCCCTCTCTCCTCCCCTTTCCACACAGCCCTTTTCTCCACGGTTCTCCACCTTTGTTTATACCAGGACATGGCTGGAAAGGGATGATAAATGTAAGCACTGCGCCCCTTCTGTTAGCCATAGCGGACTCCCCTGTCTTCTCCCTCTTTCCTGCTGTCTCTGTCACTCTGTCCCCACTTACTTTCATGCTCTATTTCCTCCTATCTACTTCCAGAATATATTCCGTGTTCTATCTCATCTGTATTTTCTATTTCCCAGCCAATGTTCCAACCACACCACTCTGTCCATCCTCCAACCCTCCAACCTCCACCACCCAAAGGTCGCCGAATTATTCTATTATCCGTGAAAAGGCCTCTGATGAGTCCAAGGCTTCCAGCAGGCGTGTTTTTCCAGGGTTTACCCAGCCTGTATTCAGTACTGGCAGACTGTTGTTGAACATCATCAGTTTGTGTTGTTTTCATGTGCTTGGTTTCATGTTTAGTGCGACAGGCTTATCTCTGTACCAACACCCACACAAATGAAGATATCTTCTTTCATTGCCGATAAGATGAGCAGTTTCCATCTGTGTTACGGAATGCAGATGCAAATGACTGCAGCCTCGTCCTTGAGAATTAACCTTCATCTCCTCTGAAGAGACAGTGACACATATCCATCACCTAAATGCCTGCAAAGGGAACACATGAGGGGAAGCAGCAGTCATGCTCCCTCTGTGTCTGTCAGCCATAACCTGTGTCTCTCGTCCGCTCAGCCTCACTCTTTTTATTATTGATGACCGGTGGGCCTTGAGACCAGGCGAGTGCTGGGCCCCGCCTGCCGCTCCTGCTCTGTGCCTCTGTGCAGCACGCGCACACACATACACACACACACACACACACACACACACACACACACACACACACACACACACACACACACAGATACAAACAGGTAGCAACATCATTGCACACCCTTATATGCAGCACCAAGTCACACTGACCTTGGGAATTGTGTGTGTTTGTGTTTGTGATGAAAAATGATGCTGTGATTCTAAGGAAGGTCTATGAACTGGCTCTGTCTCTTTCTCCTTATTGTAGCCCTTCTCATTATGTGACTCTCTACACCTCACATGAATCTCATTAACATTCAGGATGGCATCTTTTTGTTTTTGCTTTGTCATCTTTTCCTCAATTACAATCATCTGTCATCTCTTATCTTAATCACTCATCTTTACCACGTAAGGGGGCCTTAGGTCAGATTAAGTGTCAGCTGAGATTACACGCAAGCCATTTAATGTGTAGTTTTGTGTGGTTTTGGAGAAGCACTGTGAAGTACATGAGGGCTTCCTCAGGCTTGATAGAGAAAGATAGTCAAGAGAAAACACTGAGGCTGGTGTGAGCTCTTTGAATTTTAATGGGTCTTTCTGCGAAAATGTTCGAAATATTCATTTTTTGCAGAGTCACACTTGTGAAAGAACCGCAAGCCTCAGACCCTCAGATAAAGAGACTGATTCCCAGACCGCCCATTCAGTCTTTTTTTTTCTTTTTTAACAGACGGTGTGAAATGGTGAAGGGTTGCATGTTCAACATCCTCATTTTCAGATAAAATCCCCAAATTTTGTGTCACTCGCAGGGTGTTTATGTGTAGATATGTGTCTCTTATGTCTGATTCTTTTGAATAAATTCATTCTTTTGGTATTCAAGCTTTGGCTTAGCCTAAATTTATTTTTTTTTCTTTTCCACTTTTCTTTATGTGTCTGTTTTATCATTTAATATAACATAAATTAAGTCATTTAAATGAATAGCTACAAGTAAATGCCTGTTAAAGTAATCACATTAATAACCTCTGTCTTTGTCTTTGGTGGAGAAATTGTTCATGTAAAGAGTAAGAGCCCACATAATGTAATTAATATTCAACTTCCTAAACATAAAGCTTTAGATTGTTATCAGAAAAAGCAATAAAAAAAAAACTAAACTGAAATGATAGCTGATGTGCTGTGGCTTAAACCCCAGTGCCATAGAACTTCATTAATGTCAAAAAACTGTTTAAACCCCTTGAGAGAGCCATTTAATTGCATTTGAAGATTTCTGTCACTACAGTAAGCATTGACAGTACGATTTATTTTGAAAATACTACTTATCTAAATCTTTATTGATGATGTGTGATTTTCCCAGACATTACTTGGATTGCTTACGGCTATAGATGAGTTCTCTTGAGTACTAGACTCATAAGGTATCAGATGAGATCATTTGTTTTGGCTGATTTCCTGCACTCACAAAGCCGATGGAAAAAAATATCTGCAGACACATCAGAGTTCATGCATTTTTATAATATTCTGTTGTAAAATAATTGTTCATTGGAGCCTTAAAAAAAGGACAATTTCTGCTGCATGCCGCTTTGTCCACTACCAGTGTTTAGTATTTTTTTCTTTAACTACATAAGATCACAAGAAAAGACAAGACAGGTGCTTCTACCTGCTAATGCATGCTGTTGTTAATTACACCCAAACTTTTGTGTTCATACAACATGATTTCTGCAACATATGTCAGTCCCAGGCCATCCTGTTCTCCATATACTTAAGCACCTATGTCGTCTGCCACTGAAAAGCCCTAATGAGCCAGTCATTAGTTTCATTTATACAAACTTGCTGGTTGGACAAGGTGAAAAAATAAACAGCCCTGACAGTGTTCATCATGTTGAAGGAAGATGTCACCCAAATGCAACACTTAGACTCTTTTATGTGTTTTTAGTTGTTACTGGATGACTCTGGAGTTCTGGGTCAAAACTTCTATGAGGCTTCAGCAACTAAGACAGAATCAAAAGCCCTTGTTCTTTATGCACATCATGAACTGTCCCGTCAGTCCTGAACGCTCTGTCTTTCTTTATGTCTGCAGGAGCATGACATTGAAACTCCCCATGGCGTCCTCCATGTGACAATGAGAGGAGTTCCCAAGGGCAACAGACCCGTCATCCTCACCTATCATGACATCGGCCTTAACCGTGAGTCAGCCAGAAATAGACTTAATCGATGCACAATGTCCTGGACTGGATTAAACTCTTCTTTAATTTAGCCTCTGCACCTGACGGTCCATTCAAACTCCTGGAACTTTGTGTCCTCTTTGTCCTCTGCACTTTTCTAGACAAGTCTTGCTTCAACACCCTGTTCAACTATGAGGACATGCAGGAGATCACACAGCACTTTGCAGTGGTCCACGTGGATGCGCCCGGCCAGCAGGAGGGTGCACCACCCTTCCCCAGCGGGTGGGTGTTGCAATGGTTTTAAATACACCGATAAATGGGGACCCTTTTTTCTCTGCTGCAATCAATTAATTTAGTTAGAATATAGAGAGAGCCGGTAGTTCATCAGCCAATGGAAGCACTTTAGTTGTTAAACCTTTTATTCAAATGCGTTATAAATTTATGATCAACTCAGTTTATCTCATTAAATCAGACGTGTATACGTTCATGTCATCTGTTTGTAGTTATCGCTACCCCACCATGGATGAGCTGGCTGAGATGCTGCCTTCTGTGATGACTCAGCTCAAGTGAGTAACCCCGCCTGTGGATGGCTGATCAATAATAATGTGCATGAATTGACTATTCATCTCCAGGCCCCCACACTAACAGGTGGTTTCTCTGCAGGGTCAACAGCGTGATTGGCATCGGTGTGGGAGCAGGAGCATACATCCTCACCCGCTTCGCAGTGAGTCCCCATCAGGACCGCACAGTCTCCATTATTTTCTAATGCTATTCACCCTCCCAAATTCTTTTTTTAACCTCCTATCTGTCTGGCCTGTAATAATGGAGGCTTTGCAGGCCACACAGCTTGTTAGATTACTGAATATTAAAGCTTCCCTTCAAGCCTACGCAGGGCTTCAGGTTTCTCTACAGTCTGCTGCATACACTGCCATTCCCCGATGATGAATCACCTTGGTGATTCTCTCCTTTCAGTTGCTTTCGTCTTGTTTCCACACTCAACCCAGCAGAGCTAAAATATGCACGATATGTGTACAACAGAGCAGAAAGAGGTAGAAGTGACAGAGAGGAGCGAGGGAGCACTGAGAGATGAATAATGAAAGGAGAGGAAAGGATGGTGGTCAGGGGTAAGAAGGAAAGCTGCTGGGATTAGGGTAGAGTTTTCTTTTTAGAATTGTTAAAGAAAATTGATTATGAAATGAATTTGCTTTAACCAGCTTGGAACAAAACATGTTTACCCCTGATAGATTTATAACAGCTGTTGCTGCATCGTGCTAAAGACAGCATTCACAGCGATCCTCAGCACCGAGCGAGACTGATCTTAGATTGCTACCAATGTCCTCTCTCTGAGTATAAGCTGTTCCAGAACCGCACCTCTTAATTTCGAGGCTCAGGATTTGGTCCCTCAGTGTTTCGTGTCTTCATTTAATCACACAGTCACGCTTCAGTTTTTGTTTTGTTTTTTTTTTATGTTAGGTAACACTGCAGTGATTTCTATCCTGTATCTACTTTGTTTAGGGTATACACAAAATCTTGGGCAAAAAATTACAAACTTCACTCACTCTTTGTAAAGATGTGGCCATGCACAGGCACTTTTCCTTCAGCTCACTGGATCAGTAGATCCTATGAGGACTAAACCAGGCTGAAGGTGTGTGCAACAGTTAAATACCTAGAACTCTAAACACAGCCCAGCACACACAATGCAAGATCACACTTATGTAGGATGGTCTTATTGGTCACATCTAATCAAGTCTTAAGCTGGGACTGACGTGTTATTTCCTCCCTAGCTGAACAACCCCACCCTGGTGGAGGGGCTCGTTCTCATCAACGTTGACCCGTGTGCTGAGGGCTGGATCGACTGGGCAGCTTCAAAGGTCAGTATCACCACTGAGCCTCGAAGTGCCTCCATCTACGCAGCATAGAACTGTAACTTAAATTATTCACAAGCCGTGTCAGGTTATTTCAAACCTTGTTAGATTTTTATTAACAAATGTTTGAGTCTAACCCATCTGCTTTATGCTCTCTAAGCTCACTGTTATATGTTGTTTACAGCAGTTTTCATCTATTGTACAGAAAAATTATGCAAGAAGTAAACACAAAGTCAATTTATAGAATCATTGATGCTAGACCTCAGCCACTGTTGATACCCACAGATTGTTTTAAAGAAACATAGGATTAACACCAACATAGGATTTATTTTCTTGCTTGAAGTTTTGAACCTAATTGCACCACTTCAGGCTTTAATTCTGTGTTAATTTAATTATACCTGCAGTCTTTGAGGTTAAAGGCACAGCAAAGTTAATCAGAATTCAGCTTTAGATTTTTATTTGACAAACTAACCAGAGAAGCACCACCAGTGTTTATTCATTTGAATTTGTTGCATTTTGAGTGGAGTAATTGGCTTCAAGTACAAGACATGATGTGTCACGGTGCTGTAGAGCACTATTGTAATTTAATACAGTGAACTGTAATTTGTTGTGTGTACTGTACAAATTTGTTCAGGGAGAACATTGTGTGCCGCGTCATTGTTACACACAATCATGGAGCCAGCGTGAGCTTGAAATTACCCTCTGTGTCATATGGATTAAAATCACCACGATTCATCTGTTTTCTTGTTATTATTTGGCTCAGCCTAATACAACATATAGAAAATTATTTGATAGTGACAGTCGGGAGAGACAAAGGCATCTGACTCACTACAGAGCTGCCGGCCTGAATCAAGATGGGAAGGTTGCTTAATAGCTGCTTGCACCCAAACAGCTCAATCAACAGTACACCGAATCCTCTTCTATTTATAAAACTGTAACAAGTGCTCAGTGGCGCATATGCTCGCTTTACAAATGATAAAATCAAACATTAAATCTTTCATCGTGTAAACATACCTACATGTATGTAGACATCAGCATAGCTTGACAGTCATAACCAAAGGATACCCAAGTGTGTTTCCAGTCTAAAGTGGATGTGTCTCTGGTTGTCTGCAGCTGTCTGGATGGACCAGTAATTTGGTGGACATCGTCATGGCTCACCACTTCAGCACTGTGAGTTTCTTCTGCAGTACATTTACTCACTCTGTGCTTTTTTTCCTTAGTGTTGTTGCCCCTTTTCATCAACAGAGTTAGACCGTGACTGAGCCTGAGGAGGCTTTTCTTGATTTCCCTTGATACTTTTACGCCATGTAGCTGTCATTAGCTAATTATTCTATTTCTGTCTTCCTGAATACACAGACTATTAAACTGTGACATGTAGATTACAGACTCAGTTTATTAACCGTCAGCGCTAAAGCCAAGCAGAACTTCACTATTTTGATCATTCTGTACTCTGCTCCGTTCACCAGGATGAGCTCACAGAGAACCAGGAGCTGATCCAGACCTACCGCCTCCACATCGCCCAAGACATTAACCAGGACAACCTGGCCCTCTTCTGTGGCTCCTATCAATAGTATGATGCAGTTCATAAACTCCACATAAATGTTGGAGTTTTCTGTCAGCAGTTTGTAGCATTTTTCCTATCTTTGATCACATTTATCATCATTTATCACAGTTTTAACACCTGCCAGTAATCCAGGTCTAAATACATAGAAAGGAGCAATGCATCAAAAAAAAAAACCCAGACAGGGTATGATATTAAATGATGAGGCAAGCTGGAGGTCAGGATCCACTAACATGTCAAAATTTGTCTTTCTGCACCAGCCGTCGGGACCTGGAGATCGAGAGGCCAGTTGTTGGTCTGAATGAGGACACAGTCAACACACTAACGTAGGTTTTGAAACACAAACAGTTGACGCCGTCTTTAAATGCACAGTTCTTGAAATATTATTCGATCTTTTTTCCCCTCATCCAGGTGCCCTGCGTTGCTGGTGGTTGGTGACACATCGCCTGCTGTGGAGGCTGTGGTGAGATACGCTCCATCATCTCAGCAACCAAAGAATCTTAGAGAAGCGTTTGCAGTTATTTCTCTCTTTTTCAGCTCGTTAGTAATCTCCTTTTGATTTATTCAGGTGGAGTGCAACTCCAGGTTAAATCCGACCAAGACCACGCTGCTCAAGGTGAAACATTTTGTCATGTTAGAATTTTTTGAAAAAAAAAGAAAAAATTAATATTTATTTATGGACTACAAAGAATTTAACGAGACTGATAACTTTCTCTCAGATGGCTGATTGTGGAGGCTTGCCCCAAGTTGTGCAGGTGGGTTTTTGTTCGTTAGAAACACTTGTGCATGTCTTCTGTAATTTCTGCAGTTTTTTTTTGTCAAAATTATCCTCTAACTTTCATTTTGTAAACTGTCATTTACAGCCAGGGAAACTTGCTGAGGCCTTCAAATACTTTGTTCAGGGAATGGGCTACAGTAAGTGAACCTGCTCTCACGTCTTTTTGCTGCTTGTGGTTTGTGATCAAAAACATGAAAATACCAAAACATACTGGTTGAAACCAGCCAACTCGACAGTGAACATCCCAAAATTGTTTACCTTTTGGGGCTGACGTCTTTGTGGTAAAGGTTTCTCTCTGTATTCTCTCACTAAGTTTCCGGTTGACGTGAGTGCAATAACAAAAGTTACCTAAATGAGGAATGTTCTCACTGCAGGCTGCTACGAGCTTTTGCTATAAACTCCTGCCAGTGAGGTTTGGACTGCAGCCAGCAGTGCATGAAAAGACAGTTTTTTGTCAGCCTGGTCACGAAGAGGCAGCCTGAGCGGCTTGGTAGATGCTAACGTCTTTTCCTCTCTGCTCTTCGCAGTGTGTGGCCCCACCAACCCTCAGTAGGTGAGGTGTGAGTGCATGAAATGACAGGGGCACTTGAGATGTGCTGAACAGCAAGTCACTTCCTGTTAAGTGACAAAAGGACATCAAAAATATACCCCTCTGTCTTTTTTTGCCTGGTGTGCTTTTCTGTCCACAACTGTTTAACGATGCTGTCTCGGTTTAGAGACACTCAGATTGCATACTTAAACAGGCCTGTAGACCCTTACAGTCATTCATCTGCACAGAAAAACAAGAGGCACATTTCTATCCGACCGTACTGACCTGCAGTGCACCAACCAGACTGTGCTCCATGTATAGATGAAGCGATGAATGTAGGCTTCCAAGGAGGCTTCCCAGGGTGCAGCGAGTGTGCCTGTGCCTCAGTGTTGCTTTAAAGGCCACCCAGTCCCCCTGTTGAGTAAATGCCACCGCAGGATTAGAACAGATTAAAAAGAGTGTTTTCATGCAGAGAAAGTGTGGAAAATAAATCTTAACACCTCAGCGTGTTTCTGAAAGCTGCTTTTCCCTCATTAACACATCACCACGGTGTGAAATGCACTGGAGAAACCGCCAGAAAGCACAGGAAATAGAAATTCTAGTTTGCACACACACTATGATTTCTTTATCTGTTGTTGTTGTTATTAGAATCAGCTTTAAGTCCTCTACAACCAGCGAGCTGCAACAGCCTCAGTTTAAATCAGAAATACACGAAGGTGGGATAAAGCAACATGAGAGCTACCTTTTCAACTTCTCCCCTTTTTTCTCCCTCTTTCTTTCCTTCTTCAATCGTTGCTTACAGTTCCCTACGTTCTTCTCAGTCACCTCAGCAACGAGTCAGGTACCAAGTTCTTGAGCAGCTGGCAGACTAGAAGGCTTTGAACTCAATGGCCTCTTAACACTCCACAGTGGATAAATGTCAATGTATGCAGAAATACTCCAGAGCTCTGTTTCATATTGGTATTCAGCAGCAGCAGCAGCAGCTCTGTGTGCAGCACACAGCCGGTGTCACACAGTGAGATTCTGCATACTTTGACACACATTCATGCCCCTGTAGGATCTTAGTTTGTCTTGTTAGCATGGATTCTCTCCTATTTTGTTGCCTGACCTGCTGGTGTTGCTTCCTGTCACTTTAGTTGGATTGCAAATACTGTATCCTGCTGTTTTGCTTCCATGTTATCTTTTATTTGTTGGTTGCTTTTTTTTTTTTTTTTAACTTTAGACACTCATGCAAGAATTTTCTGTTACACATTTCTTTTTATTTGATTAGTCCACATATGTGAGAACTGTTTGCATGGTAAGCACCTTTGCTGTTGTTGCATCTGGGTATCTACATATTCCCACACTGCACTGAGCCTCCGTGCAGCACGAGTGGAATATTAATGAGTGTTTCTTTTCAGTGCCGTCAGCAGGAATGACTCGTCTGGCTCGCTCACGCACCACCTCCTCCTCTAGCATCACCTCCATGGACAGCAGTCGCAGCCGCAACAACCTCAACAGCCTGCTGGAGGGCAGCACCACTGGGGTCCTGGACAACCAGGCTGGACCCCAGACCATGGAGGTCTCCTGCTAAAGCCCACCCCACCTCCTGCACACACCCATAGTAACTTATGTGCCCCATCTCCCTCTCTATCTCTCTCCCCCCCTCCCTCTCTCTCACCCCGCACCTCAGCATCTCTGTGCCAGGAGGATCTGTAATGAACTATGTGATTAGAAAAAGAGGATGTAATAACTATATTAACAGATGCATATTATTAAATATTGAATATTAAATACACTGTCAAAGTCACATTCCTACCAGAAACCGTAACTACATTCATTTAGGTGTGTTTTATATTTTCAGATGGTCAAACCATGTGATTGACTCAACTGCCCCACCTCATCCCCTTGTATTTATTTTTTTTCACATTGTCTTTGTTTTAAATGTCTTCACACACATCCCAGAAATCTCCCATTGTCTCTAAAATAATATGTAAATTTTGTCATTGCACAGTACATCAGTTTTACTATTTTAAGTGACTTCTCTTCTGTTGTAACTCGTGGGCTGCATTGACTGTCAGTCACCATATCTTTTTGTTTTAATTACAAACCTACTGCATTGTGACACAGAAATAGTCACAGAGTACAAAGAGGGATCACTAAACCTACTGTAGCTGCCGAAATAAAGGTGAAGTGATTTGAAGGATAAGCAGGAGAAGCTGCAGACTGTAGCTCGTGTCGGTACAACTAAATCAGAGCTGTGGAAAGAGCTTTTTTTGAGCTTTATGTTAAAAAAAAAAAAATTCAGTGTGAAGGAAAAAGTACCAGAGTGTCAACTTTGTCACTTTGCATTCATGCATTTATTTTAGGTACTTTTTGTAACTGTGACATCTCCTTCTCATCCTGCTTTGTGTTGATGTTTTGTTCAGTTGAATAGATCGTTGGGTGATGTTTTAACAACCTTGAACAAATGGGTCCTGATGTGAAAAGTGTGTGTCCCTTCACTCAGGGGCCCAGTGGCGCTTCTCACTGCTGATTCAACTCATTTATATTACTACTGAATAAAGCTACAACATGACAACATGCCCGTTGTTTGAATTATTCAGCACATTGCCAACACCTTGCCTAAGTGAGCCTCAATAGCAATTGAGTAAATGTATTTGAATAGAAGATAAAGAAAGTAAAGTTTTGAATAGCGTAGCGCATTGTGTGCTTCAACTCTTCCTCAACGTTAGTGGAAAAGTGAGGTGACTGTGGTGAGTTAGTTTCCAACCACACTTGTTCTTATTTCCTCTCTGAGTGACAGCCTGTGTTATCACATATGATGCAGTCTATATTTAGCACACATTTAGAAAAACAATGGTCAGCTTAACTGCAAATCAGGTAAATTTCACTTTAAAGACAGAAATGTGCTACATGCTAATCTGTTAAATCATCTCGAGGCTTCTCTTGTCATGCTAGATTCTCCGTTGTGCAACATTATAATTTTCCTTCTTGATCAGAGATAAAAAATTAACCTCTCATCAAGCAGGCTTCACATGGGTGTGGACACAGTAATATCTGAAGAATAATTAAATAACAAGCAACAAGCTTGTATTTATCACTGATGGATTTTTGGGACAGTTGAGTTTGTGGTGCTGGGCTGGATTGCAATGGCCACTTAAATTATGTATACAGCCTGTTTGCACTAACATCTAAATACTTGATATAACATTTGTGTATTTATTACAATCTAAACATAAAAAATGTCAACAGAAATTTTTGCAACACAATTAAATGAACCATTTTGGAGAACCATTACTCTACAGTATTAATGAAAGACTTCATTTTTTCAGTCCTTTTTAACATAACATAAATGCTAACATACTGTCTTGATATTTGCACAAATCTGACCTGCTGTGGTAAAGACTTTTTGTTGTTTCCATCCACACTGGAGTTAAGCTTTTGCGAAAAAAGCTTACAGTTCATCTGATCAAAGAATGGAAGATCTTACATTTTCGTGGCCTCGTTAAAGTCTTATTAGCTTCTGTGAACATGAAAATCTCTCTGCAGAGACCAAAAGCAGAAAATTATTTCTGCCATCTCTCATGTACATAAATTAATATTTATAGCATAGGTCTGTGCAGTTGTCACTGAATGAATGATTAATTGTTACTGCACACTTCACTTGGCCTTTTTACTCACAAATGTTTTTCAAGTAGAAAATGCCCTTGTTGACAGTTGTATTGCCCCACTTCAGCTCTGTTTCATTGACTCTGCAGTGTCAGCATGATGGATGAATGCTGATAAATCTGGGCAAGAGTAGGCTGGTAGGTTAACCTCAGTCACGCTTCGCCAGAAATTTGATGTAACATTTATACCTGGCGATAACATGAATGGCATCAGTGAAATCAGCAGAATGTAATGAGAGCGCTGAGCTGACAGGGTAGATGTTGACAACTTTTTCCATTAACCAGACTTCACAGATTAATCGCTGTGAAACCTTTAAACTAACTGTGTGTGTGAAATGATGTAAGCGCTAATTCAGTGCACAGCAGGGTGGAAGCTCATCTACTGTATATGTAAAATGCTGCTTACGTAGACCCACAGTTCATTCCATAAACAAGTGATGTACAAGCGGCTCCACTTGATAACACTCTGCATCAAAGAAGATCAACAAGAGCCGTTGTGGGTCAGGATGTAGAGGTCTTGAGCGTCACAGGAAGCTGCAGCGTGTGACATGAATGCAGGAAGCCTCATCTCTTCAGTCAGCCCCCACTATAAACAGCTGCAAAAACACAGCAGGCTTAATGGGAACAGAGCAGGGGGGGACACAGTCATTCTGACTGATCAGCAGGCCTGAGTGGAAACCTCAACTTAGTCATATACCACTGGCATCGGCGTGCATTTTTCAACACAAAGTTTTGGAGTTTAATTTTCAAGCACAGAAGGATTTTGCTCACCACTGCAGAATTTAATTTCTGGGCAAACATTTTTCATCGCGGACACTGAAGAAGGTGAGTCCTTTACTTGCTGAGGTTAATTCGCTTAAGTCAAGCTTTACTTTTTCTTTCTGTTTTTCTTGCTCCTACAACTTGCCTTTTCCTCCAGAATTTAAGCAAACCTATTGATCACTTGTATTTATGAATTATCAATTATTTTCACTTTTCTATCATCATAAAAATAAATTAAAAAGTTGCCAGTTGAAGAGTTTTTAAAAAAAAAAAAATTAATTAAGATAATGTTTTGTATGTAGTGCAAATGAGTTTTTCCTAGTCAGCTTGAAATACTAGGGTCAAAAACTGAACAACCCAAATATAATATATTCATATTAAAAATACACCATTTGTTAAAGCTAACTTTAAAGCCAAAGCTGACAGGAGCAACTGCATCTCCAGTTTAAGTCTCAAGACAAGTCTTCACTTTTGGATTGGGTTTTATGTAAAAGTGGCATGCATCTTTAGAATAAAATCTAGGTTTTTCATTATTTGAATCTATCACTTTCATGTTTAGTGGACTCTATTCCTCACAAACATGTTGCATGGAAATTTAACACAGGATATCATTGCCTCTTGTTGTGGTTTGGCGCCTTCCTGTGTCATCTAGGTTTTGTTGCCAAGTAACAAGAGTGTACATGTAAGCTGTTTTTAACTGATGGCAGTTATGAAATGATAGCGTTTGGGATAATTTTCTTTCACATAGTGCTCACCTTTTTTTTGTCTGTACCTTTTCTATTTCAGCAATAAAAACCATTTCAAGTTTGCAAGAAGCTGTAGACAATGGGGACCTGCCCCATCAGATGTAAATCCAACCTGACAATCCTAGAAAATCCACCTGAACCTGAAAGACCACGTAGGTTCCATCAAAACACACGCAAAATAAAAATCATACAAATGTAAAAAGTCATATTGGGTTCATTAAATTAATCTTCTTCTTTCTGTTTCCAGCCCACCAAGACAGCCTGATTGTATCCCTCTATAACTACCCATCCTTTGAGCGAACAGAGTTGACCATGAGTATTGGGGAACGACTCACCATCCTATCAGAGTAAGTGATGAAGCTCCAAATATGACAACTTCACCCTTGTCTGCAACTAGACAGATAAACTCATGACAACTTACTTTCTCCAACAGCGATGGTGATTTTATGACTGTGAGATCTACAACCACGGGCCGTGAGAGTTACATTCCCACCAACTACACCGCCAAGGTGTCACAAAGGTAAGCCACCGTGACAAGAACACGTGAAGACGTCTGTCTCAGTGATGTGCGTGTGTGAGAAAGCAGAGGAGTTGTGACAGCGGTGAAATAAAGGGCGGGGAGTTCCCGTGGGTTGGGAGGAGTCTCTGTGTAGGTGACCTTTACCTCAGTGGAGACAGAGGTTTGGAACAAGACTTCAGTTCTCTCCAGTGACATGACAATAGCTACTGCCTCATGCAGTTTCAGTACTCCTCCAGTGGGGAATGTGCTCTGAAGCTGTTCCAGCGAATGTTCCAAAGTTAAAAACAACACTGACGTTTATTTTTAACCACATGACGACAATGTCTTACTGTCTCAATGTGCTTTCTCTCCGCTCAGGTGGCTGTTCACAGGCATCAGTAGGTACAAAGCATCAGAGCTGCTCATGCAGCCTAACAACCCGAATGGAGCCTTCCTGATTCGAGAGTCAGAGACAAACAGAGGTTAGGGGGCTGGTTTTTATTTCTTCATTGTGAACTGCAGTATCAGTATGTGCAACGAGCTACAATATTTTTACATCTTTATCACTGTTGCTAAAGCAGTGTCCACATTTTTAGGCAGTATAGATTTATGAGTCAGACAACTTAAATGGCTTGATTTGCATAAAAATATCTGATATTATGGTTTAGAAAAGATACGAAATGTATATCAGTGCTTGCAAACTGAAGACTCAAGAGCCGTGTAGTTTAACCACCACATCTCTGTTACTTCCATGTTTAGATTGTTACTCACTATCGGTCCTAAGGAGGACCCATCAATCAAACCAGGACTGTGTAAAGCACTACCGCATCTCCCACCTTCAAAATGGCTGGGTCTACATATCTCCAGGACTTACCTTCCCCTCCCTGCATTACCTGGTGGAACACTACTCAGGTTTGCATTGAGGAGTGTAATGCTGTTTTCATCCCAGACAACTCCAACAGTGATATTAAAATATTACCTTCTCTCGCAGAGTCTGCAGATGGATTGTGCTGTAGGCTGACAGAGCCCTGCTTCATCCAGGGTTTCAGCAACGCTAGGGAGGCCAGGCCGACACCCATCACTGTCAGGAGGCCAACTATCAACTGGAAAGACATTAGCAGGTGTGGCAGACTCTCTCCGGCCTTGCTTTTACTGATGACTACCACAAGATGTCACTCTGTTACTTGTTGTCGAGCAGAGCAGGAGCTCCTGGTGGTGTCTGGTTGAATAAAAAAAACAACTGATAAATCTTTGTGAAGCTTATTTAGGTTTTTGTTGACACTGAGTCAGAGATGTGTTGATTGAACTCATCAGTTATGTGTGATTCAGTGCTGAGTAAACTGAGTGAGAAGATTACACATATCATACCAACAGATATGCCAGCAGCTAAGACCGTGTTTGTACTGTGTCTTCCAGGTTTGATTGTGTAACCTACTGTAGATTATAATTATCTAAAACAGGGCTGCTGCTCTCCTTGTTTACACACCAGTTTAAAATAGTCCTGCACACTGATTTTGTGTTTGATACATTTTGGCAAAAGAAAATGGCAGAATTTTTTATAGCAAAACATTGATGACTTCACTCATTTCAGTGTCCTCCTCTGTCTCCTCCAGGTCAGTGATCTTTAGGAGGAAGAGAACAGAGTCTGATCACTCTCTGGTGAGTGAGGGTCTGAGGGAGGCCATCACCTCCTACCTCCAAATGACAGAAGGCAATGATCACAGCTGGGACACTTGAAGAAAGACGGTGAATCAGTCTGAGGGAATGAAGCCAGACAGTCTGAGGACAGTCAGATACTCTCCTGTTTCATCTAAAGTTTGAGCAAGCCATTGCAAGAGGTCATCTGAATGCCTTAATGTAGTCCTTGTTGACCACCCCGGAGTAGCAGGAGGCCTCCAGCCAAGACACTACAATGTTTGAAGTCGAGTCATACTATGTGTCAGAAAGAAGACTGTTTTTGTGTCCAAGGAGGCACACGGCAGAGCTGTGAAATAGAGACTGTATGTCGGCAAGACATCCGTTTTTAATTTGGGTGAAAAACTGAATGTAACTTTTTATTTATAACCTAATTTGTACGCACTGTATAAATGCAATTTTGTGGATAATATTTTAATATGTCTGTTGTCATATTCATGTTGCTGGAAACAAATAAAATATATTTACTCTGTGTTACTTGAACAACACATACAAATGAGAGAGTCTGGCCTGAATTTACTTGGCTCAATTAGGAATGTTATCAGAAAATATAATACGTATAAAATGTGTGTATCAATAAAACCACCTGATCCTTTCAGGGTGTGCGTTTCTGCCAGCAGATGCCGCTTAAATACCTCCAGTAATTCGTCAAAGCCTTCCACTTCCTGCCCCAACAGTTCAGTTCAGGAAGAAGAAATAATGGCGACGCTTCTGGGGTCCGAGCCCCCTAGTGCTGGAGGAAAACGAAGAAATTGCAATAGCAATATCGTCTCAAAGCTCACGGCCAGTAGAATTACTGGTCAGGGTTTCAGTCGAGGGACACAGGTAAGAAAAAAGAAGCATCGTTCAGCTGTAAAAGGCTGTTGAATCTTGGTCAACCGAGACCAGGGAGTCGCGCATTCAATCCACCCTGAAAATGTAGACGTTGTCCTGAGACTCTACTAGGGATGCAGTCGCCCATGTCAGCTTCGGCTTTAAAGCTAGCTGTAACAATATGGTATATTTCTAAAACGCAAATCGTTAGCATTTACTTTGTTGACTTTTGGATTGTAGAATTTACTCACTGACAAGAAAATGAACGTTAGCACGACAGAAAGTGTGTGAAGCAAGCCCCGCTTCAAGTGGGTCTTTTGTTGTTAGCTTCATGTTAGCTTAGCTTTAAATGGCATATTAGATAACGTTGCTTAGCGTTTTGACTGGCTTTTTTACTTTGTTTTACAAGTTATTGGGGTGTCAGTGTTACTAAAAGGCATGTCTTTGCATTTTGAAAGCGTTTTAATCGTGTAGCGTTAATCAACGGCAGTAACGCTTGCTAATGTTAGCAAACGGGCTAACGTCAGCTAGCTAGCTAAGCCAGCTGAACAGCTCAGGGGATTACGTAACAACACAGCAACCACAATAACTTTCGTTTCCTTAAATGGATACGCAACAACAGCAGTTTGGACAGGTTAACGTTGGCAAGTTTATTAATATTTCCAGGCAAGCTAACATTTCAGATGACAGTTATCACTTTGGCACCTTGCGTATTTGATCGGTTGGTTTTGATGTAAATTTAAGTTATGTCAACCGCTTGGACGAGTGTTGAGGCATATGGGTGTCACACCTGTCCTGCCAACCAACACATTCAGCAACTCTGTGTACTGTTCCCTAAACTCGTGACTAAGGCTCTTTAAACAATAAAACTGATTAAATAATTCTTTACTGGGTACTTGGTGTTTTGCCTGTTATCTCCCATGCTGACTTTGTAGTTTACAACGTGTTTCAACGTGTGAAATAAAATATGATGCAGCAGACCTCATGAAAGCCTCGAATATGTGTAAGCTTATTTAAGAATGATCAGAGAGTTAAGACAGCTGTCTCATTAGGAACACCAAATAAAATAAACTGGGGTATTTGAGTTATTTACAAAGTTCCCGATATTCATTTTAGTGTCTATTAAAGAAGTTGGTTATTATTAGTATGCCAAAAGCTACTGAACTAAGATAACCTCCACAATGAAACCGCTTCCTCCGTTTTCTCTGCAACGGTTTACTTCTTACACAGGATACCCCTAAATAACATTTCCCTTTATTTGTGTATTATGAAAGACAGAGATCTATAATGAACTGGCTATACAGCCTGTTTATCAGTTATCTGATTATAATCTGATAGTTTTTTAAAAAAATATTTTTCAGTGTTTTGTTTTGTTTTGTTCTGTTTGGTTTTGTTTTTAATGGACAGATAGTAGATAATCATTTTTGTTTATTTTGTTTCATTTTGTTTTTTGGTCAGATTTTCTCTAATTCCCTCGCTATGGTGTATCAGCACATAAATAATCTGTATTTTAGATCAGAAGAGTCTTACTGAGCTCTGTGTGTGCTTCTTGCCTTGGTCATGATGATTTCCAGTGCTGAAAAGGTTCTTAAATGCCAGTTGGTGCCAGATAGGTGGGTGTCGAATGCCCAAGAAGAATTGGACTTGCACTGCTGATCACTAATTAAGAGGAAATAATGTTCAGATTAACAAAAACTTAATCACATGCAGAAAGTATTTGTTGTATATATTATACAATTCTCTTTGAACATTTTCTTAAGTTACACCATTTTCAGTGTTTAATTCTTAAAAGGATTCTGCTGCACTGTACAAACTCGCTTCATAACAAATTTTCACCTACTGACTATGAGTAATACTGGGACTGTCTTGTTTTAGTTACTAGAAGGATATTATTTTTAAAAAATGCTGAATTTGCTTGTTTCTCTTCTTTTACAGTAGTCTGCTGTATGACCTGGAGTGTGGCTCACTTCTATTTTCAGTTTAAAAAATTTGCAACCCTCCAACTTTGGGACTTGTATTTGTTTACTAAATTGTACACATTTTCTGTGAAGGAACATCCAGAGATTTAAGATTTAATATGCTTTATTTGTCAAATAAAAGACACTTGATCAACATCTGTATGCATGCGTTATATAGTAAAGGTGGACAGACTTATTTTTTTGCCAATAGGACATTTTAAGAACTCCTATTATGAGTGGAATTTGGTTTCCAGTAGTAGTCGATGGCTACACAGCCTCCACCAATCAAACCAGGAGGTACATCAGAGTTTAGTCAGCAGTCTTGGTACACACAGTCCAGATAATTTTACTGTGTAACTGAGATGTTATACATGAAAGTCCGCAAATGAATACTTTAGACTGAAAATAACTCATGCGCTGCAAAAATTATGCTGAGCTTGTAGTACACAGAGTAATGTGTAAACAACTTCGCCATGCAACTGTCTCACACAGACAGGCTTACAAGCAGTTCTTTAACATGATGCAACTTGAATATTCACAAAAAGAGCAGATAAAAGCTAGATATATCATACAGTTCTGTTATTGTCATTATCTTGATAATTTAATGTTAGACAGGGTCCCACTTTTATTCTATCAGTGTGCCAGTGTAAACAAGTGCAGTATAGAGGCTGCTACTAGGAGTAGTATGTTAATGAGAGCAAAAACAGAAGCCACTGTAGCACAGGGCAATTAGCTTATTAATCCCTGTCAAAACTCAGAAATCTGCAAAAATGAGCATTCAGCAGACCTGCTCCCTCCAGCTGATTGTTAATGAATTTATACTACTTTCGGTGGTTAAGGAAGAGAGCTTGGACAGCTGGGCTGGGGTTTCGGCTAAATAATGGGCTATCTGCCTTTTCATTTCATTTTCATGAAATTTCATTAATACATTAGTCAAATAACAATTCACAATCTGTCCTACACTATTTTATAGAGTGCATATACATATTTACTTTACATCCTTCAGTCCTTTTCTCTGTGTGCTGTTAATGTTGAATAAAGTCTCAACAAGACTGAAGCCTGACTTCCACAAGTGCAAGCAAAAAAAGACTTTTTAAACCACTCTGAAGCACAGGCAAGTAACCATACATCGCAACAGTGTATATAGTACTATTTAAAAGGTTGCTTCTGTTTGTGTTGAAGCTCCCAGGAGGCCTGCTCCAGGAGAGAGATAAAAGGGCCAAGTGGCATGGCATCCCTACTCTGCTGCAGAAGCTCTACGAGAGCAGCCATCCTAACAGTGACCTCTCCCATGCTCATAGCTTTCTTAAGGTAATCCACACAGCACTAGTCCCTCTCACGCTGAGAGTGTGGAGTAACTCGTCCTGGCCACTTATTACTGAATTTACTTTGAGGCCCTGGTGATGTAACAAGTGGACAATATATATATATATTTTTTTTAGGTATTATCATCCCAGCTCTCTATGGAGGCCATGTCTTTTGTCACGGAGGACAGGAAGACTGCTCAGGAATCCACCTTCCCCAACACATACACCTTTGACCTCTTTGGTGGAGTCGATGTAAGTTTGAGTTTCCTAGTGCTTGATGTTTTGTAATAATTGGACTCAGAAACAATGGCTACCTCTGGAGAATCAGCTTGCATGTGGAGTACTGCTTAAACTGAAATGGCTCCGGGCACTGAATGCTTATCTTTTCTCTTTTCCTTGAAGCTGCTTGTGGAGATTTTGATGAGACCCACATTAACTATGCAGAAGAAAAAACCCAAAAGTAAGTAGGGCTGACATCAAATATGTGAATATTTCTGCTTTTATTATTATCCGAAATTTAACACAGTTAAGTTTACACAAATTGATTATAATTTCATGGTTTGTTCAGGTAATTAAACTAACATCTGTGTTTCTGTTACAACAGTGAATGATGACTTGGTCAAGGACTGCCTTAGTGTTCTCTACAACTGTTGCATATGTGTAAGTATCCAATTACATTTTCAACATGCCAGAGAAATGTCAAAAGTGCATCATACTTTGCTCCAGTTAAACGTGTGTATATAACTACAAGTGTTTTACCCGCAGGTGTCTTTTGGTGCTATATTGTCTTAAAACAGAATCATGTTCACAGCCCAAATGAGTAGTGATTTTATGAACATGGAAATGTTTTTTTTCTTTCTACACGCAGACAGAGGGAGTCACAAAAAGCCTGGCTGCAAGAGATGACTTTGTTCTCTTTCTCTTCACCCTGATGACAAACAAGAAGACCTTCCTGCAGACTGCTACCCTTATTGAAGATATTCTTGGAGTCAAAAAGGTCAGAGTTGTCCTTGTATTAAATCCTCGGCCAACATTTCTCCAGAGTCCCAGAGCTCTTGTTTACTCCAGAGTTTAAAGGTCCATGAAGTCGCTTTGATTTATGCAGTAACACATTTAGCAAGATAATGTCCTCCTTAAAACTTGATTGGTTCATTCTTAAAAACTCAAGGTAATTATTAATCTTAATATTTCTGTTAAAAGAAAAAAACATTTTTTTTGTCTATGCTTTAGAAATAATTTTTGTTGTTGTTGGACAGTTCTGTTGTCCGTGCACAGACACCTTTAATGCCATCGAGATGCAGCTTAATTGTTTACATAAGACTTTGTTTTGCTTGGGTTTCATTTAATATTCTTTAACATTCTTAAAGAGTAAAAAACTCAGCTCTGTATGGTTAAAAAAGTAATTTAAATACAGGACACAACTGAGCTTTTTACTATTATGTTGTTTGTTGCTATTTTATAGATGAAAATTAACAGTTACATTTGTTTTTATATGTGTTTATGAAATATTTTTATTTTTTATTGTTTACCTGTTTTACCTTTTCATAAAGGATATAGTGAAATATTTGGGAAAAAAAACCTGCTACAAATTTAGTAGGTAGTAAGTTGAATTGTTGTCAGTCTCTGTCAAATGTCAAGTGAGTAAATGTCACATAAATGATTTCTGTCTGCTTTTAGTTTGCTAAGATGATGTATTTGCACTTTCAGGAGATGATCCATTTAGAGGGGATCCCCAACCTGTCAGGCCTGGTCCAAAGCTTTGACCAACAACAGTTGGCCAACTTCTGCCGCATTTTGTCTGTCACCATCTCTGAACCTGACGTAGGAAACGATGACAAGCACACCTTGTTGGCCAAAAATGCTCAGCAGAAACGCAATGCTAGTCCCTCACGGGCAGAGGTCAACCAGGGTATGTTGTCTTGGAGTACACCGAGTATACTGACTATGCAAATTACTTTGTGCTATTGCAAAAGAATAGGTCAGTAAATCAAGTATTATGTTTGCTCCAATAGTAACCCTGCTGAACATCCCTGGATTCATTGAGCGACTTTGTAAGCTGGCCACTAGAAAGGTGTCTGAGGCCACAGGAGCAAACTTCCTGCAGGAGCTGGAGGACTGGTACACCTGGCTGGACAATGCTCTGGTGCTGGACGCCCTCATGCAGATGGCTACTGAGGAGGCTGAGCAAAGCAGTACTGGTGAGGCAACAGTGGCTTGTGCTCCCTGTTACTAACACTGCTTAAATCTTAAAAAACTTTGATTTACATAGATTTTATTTTTCCCTCACCTTCAGAATCATCAGATGAGAGCTCCCTGGCCACCAGCCCTCTGAGACATCGACTGCCTCAGTCCATGAAGATTGTCCATGAGATCATGTATAAAGTGGAAGTGCTTTACGTGCTTTGTGTCCTTCTAATGGGCCGACAGAGGAACCAGGTACTAAATGACACACATAGCCTTCTTGATAAGATTTAAGCTTGAGTGTTGGGTCTGAGTACAGTTGAACTGTGTCCTTCACTGACCCTCATTATGTGTCCCTGCACAGGTCCATAAGATGCTGGCCGAGTTCCGTCTCATCCCGGGGCTCAATAACCTGTTTGACAAGCTGATCTGGAGGAAATACACTGCTTCAAATCATGTGGTGCATGGCCAGAATGAGAACTGCGACTGTAGTCCAGTATGAACTTTTAACCTAGCAATCTACTTACAAACTGGTTGTGGGCTATTGAGCAACACTGTAAAGACTTTAACATAAACATGAATTCTCTTCATTCTGATTGTGCAGGAAATATCTTTCAAAATCCAGTTTCTGCGGCTACTTCAGAGTTTCAGTGATCACCATGAGTGAGTGACCCTTAACTCATTTCCTTTGGACCTGGCTTCTTTCTTAAGTTATGTCTGTTTTAAAATGTTTCATCCTCTTTCAGGAACAAATACCTCCTGCTGAACAGTCAGGAGCTGAATGAACTGAGTGCCATTTCCATGAAAGCTAACATCCCTGAGGTGGAAGCTCTGGTCAACACAGACAGAAGCCTAGTATGTGATGGGAAGAAGGGTCTCCTCACACGCATCCTCACTGTCATGAAGAGGGAGCCTCCAGACTCGTCCTTCAGGTCAGCATCAAGCAGAGCACATAACAAAATATCAACATACGGATCTACTCCCCTATAAGGAGTGTCAGCCTCCTTATAAGAAGCAAATTGACCAATTTGGAGCAAGAGACTTCATTCTCTTAAATTTGAAAACTAGAGTTTTCTCTTCTTTGTACTTTTTAATGTCATAACCTTGCTGAAACTTTCTATTGTGTGTGCAGATTCTGGCAGGCAAGAGCAGTAGAAAGTTTTCTCAGAGGGGCCACTTCCTATGCAGACCAGATGTTCCTCCTGAAGAGGGGGCTGTTAGAGGTAAGGGTTGTTGTTAAGATGTTTTACAGATCTGTGTCAGATTTTGAGTTCTCTTCAATGAATGGCTGCTCAGTTTGTGCTTCTCTTCCTCTACAGCACATCCTGTTCTGCATCATAGACAGTGGTTGTACATCTCGAGATGTCTTACAGAGCTACTTTGATCTGCTCGGAGAGCTAATGAAGTTCAACATTGATGCCTTTAAAAGATTTAACAAATATGTCAACACGCCAGAGAAGGTATAATTGTGCACTTCATGTTCTTTAGAAAAACAACGGTGCTGGCCTAACAAAATGAAATGTTACCACCCTGAACAAATGTGTCTTGTGGTATATGTAGTTTGATTTCTCCTCTGTAGTTTCAGACCTTCCTGACGCAGATCAACAGTTCTCTGGTGGATTCTAACATGCTGGTGCGCTGCATCGTCCTTTCATTGGATCGCTTTGAGAGCCAGACTGAAGATGTCAAGGGTAAATCTGGATGGAAAGTTTACACGTGTAGACCATTTCATAAGAGAACATTTAAAGGAGAAAATACTGAAATCATGTCTTGGCCGGGATAACCAGGCAAAAATTAATAGAGGATCCAAAACATGTCCTTGATTAAAGGGCAAATACTAACATGTTAAATAAAAATCACAGTGAAAACTCCAAACTATTTAAAAATACTTTTCTTGTTTCAAGGTCATAAATAAATGCTAGTGCTTTTCCTGAAAGAGGTCATTAAACATTTATTTTGATGTTGTGTATTTTTGCCAGTGGTGGAGGTTCTCTCTGAGTGCTGCCTGCTGTCCTACATGGCCAGAGTGGAGAACAGGCTGTCCTTCCTTTTCCGACTCATCAACATCATCAACGTACAGACACTCACACAGGTCCGGTTTGATTTTTACTTTGTCACATGTATTCAGACAAACTCACTGCAAATATAAGGAATCTTTGGACTGGCTGGATAAATTTAACCCTTTTTCCTTTTTGTTCTGAGAGAGCGCATATTGTGATGTGAAATAATTTGTCCCTTAAATCTTGTTCTCTGCTGCATCCATCCCACGTTTCCTGCAGGAGAATGTGAGCTGTTTAAACACCAGTTTGGTAATCTTGATGCTGGCCAGAAGAAAGGCTAAACTGCCCTTCTACCTCAACGCCCTGCGGGAGAAGGAGTATGCTGAGAAGTATCCAGGCTGCCTGCTCAACAACTTCCACAACCTGCTTCGCTTCTGGCAGCGTCACTACCTCAACAAGGATAAAGACAGCACCTGTCTGGAGAACGTGAGTAGCTTCCAGCCTTTTCTGTACACCAGTTAAGCATCCATAAAGAAAAACCTTAATTTCACTAAAGTCTACAACAGCGGCACCAACCAGCAAGACAGCGTCATGATGTGGGAGTCCTTCTCAGTGCAAATCATTTACGTACAGTCAGTCTGGTGTCAAGCGTTCAAACATTCTTGAGGGCAACAACATGTGGTGATGCCATTAAAACAAAAGACTTCAAGTGCCTTAAGTGCAGCATCAGTTGTGTTTTGGCGGCCGGAGCTCAGGCTTGTCGAACTGGTTTAAATCCCAACATTGTCTCTAATGGAGCAAGAAAAATCCAAGAGACAGGTGATTTAAAGATGCACCTCTCATCTACAGAGGTGTGTCCTCTGTAGATGAGACATGGTCTTGCATGCTTGGAGAGGTGTGGAGTGTTCACTAGCCCCGCCCTTCCTTGCCTTTCCACTGCAGGAAATGGTGCAAGACCCTGTGATCTACCTGTTGTTTTCTGCTGAAGGAAGAATTTTGGTTCCTTGGTCATTAGTCATTGCTCACAGAACAAATCCTTTCTTACTAAAACAAATTCCTGATTGCCAACACAATTATTGCATGCATCTTCTAAAAACCTAATTGTTAAAGCAGTAGCAAGTGTTTAAGGACAGTTAAGAGACAAAAAAAATCCAAAATTTCAATGACATTTTCCATATTTCCGCCTGTTTCTTACATCATCTTCTGTCCTGTAGTTAAGCAGGCAAGGCTGAAAAGTGTTTCACAAAACCTCATGATGATGAGGATAGTGCTGTAGTGATTTGCTGGTGAACAGAGTGAACCATTGAGCAGCTCAAAAGCCAGATGTTGTGGATGGGTTGGACCAACAACACAGTGTCGAGATACACGACTTCAAATTAATGTTTGTTTTTGTGCAACTGCTGGATGTGTTATTAGTCAACTGTTTGTTAAAAAGATGCCATAACAACTTTGAAATATACCACCTTAATAAGTTATGATGTATTTACTTGTTCTGCTGCCCCCAAGTGGCGTTAAGTATTTAAACATGAACAGTGTTTGCTAATATTATCACAAGTATGTAGACACAAGTATATGAATAACCCCTACCCTTATATAAATGTATGTCGCTTCAGTTTACACTGCTGTTGCAGTTGGTACGTATGAACACAAGGTTGATCACTTTGATAGACTCTCATACAGTGAACTGTGTTTTTGAATTCTAAAATTATTGAATTCATGTACATTTAAGTAACCACTGATCAACAGACATGCTGGGACAGCTAAGCTAGGCTGATTTCTCTGTCAAACAGGTAAATTAGTGAAATTCTCATAAAAGTGCCTCCAATAACAAGGCTAACTTGACTAGTTTCAGCTAATAACCATTACCACAGACTCTTGCTAGCTAGCTAATAAAGATGTCTTGTTGCTCTAAATCCACCGTGGTTTCCTCCCTCAGAGCTCCTGTATCCCATTCGGCTACTGGAAGGAGACAGTGTCAGTGCTTCTGGGCTCAGACAGGACTTCTCTGTGTGCCATAGCGAGCTACATTGATGAGCCCTTCATGGATCTGGACAGAGACCTGCTGGAAGATTGACCTTCAGTACGTGCACACAGGGTGCTGGGGGTGGACAGGGATGAGGGTAACAGGCAGAATGGACACCTAATGCTGGTGATGGCTCTGCTGAGCTGAGCAATCCAAGCACTTTGTGACTGCGTTCTGGATATAAGACTCACTTGTTTGCTGTCTGTACCTTCGCATATCGGCTGTCGCCGTGGACGTGGGGGGACCTCATTTGTGTGGCTTTCATCTTCTTACAGTGACTGTTGAAGAAGATGCTACTAACTTGAGTTCCTTCAGTACGGATTCAGCCTTAGACCAGACTGGTGTGGCAACAGACTTCATTTTTTCCTCTAACCATACATAGAACTATAAACTTAAACTGCGTGAGCTGCACCTTGCCGACTGCCTCTGTTGGTACACATTTGACACTAATAAAAATTTGGTCCTTCAAAAAAGTTGGACAGGCTGATGTCCTGTGTCTCACTGGCATGGTTGAGTGATGAGTGGTCACAGCATGCTATCACACGAGAGGAGAGGGTGATTTGACAATGTGCACCAGCTCTGCCAAATCAACACACCCTGGCACTGCTCCCCGAAACAGTCTGCCCTACTTCTACCCCCCCCGCAACTAAGCAAAACCACACCCAGCTACTGCGGTCACCTTCCTCCTATTCAGTGGAAGAGGGGGACACTTGGTGTGTCCACCCCAGATTGCCCATGTTGTTAAAAAAGACAATTAAGGGAACTTGCAAAATGACACTTGCGTTGGTTGTTTGATTTAGCTTAAAATTCAAATAGAGCCTTTTATATAAACTATAAAAAAATTCTATGAAAAAATGTTCAACAAATTATATGTAAGGAAAAAAAAAAGATTCTTTTCACATGGATTCGGTTGACCACATATTAGACTGTCACCCAGATGTGCAGTACGGCGTGTCACCGACTTCACCCTCCCACTACCGACACAGCACGCTGACTCCATGTCACCCCGCTGCCTGACCTGTGGGGTGACACTGGTAATGCTGGAGTTTTTGCAGGGGTCTTCTCAATGAACTGCGTTTTTGTTAAAACTGTCTCTGGGTCTATTTTATTAGGTGGCTATTGTTGATTGGTGCTTTCTGGCTCAGCTCTGCACATTAAGGTAGCCTGTGGGTCACCTGACTTGTTTCAAAAATCACATGGGGCTTCATCTACTCTGTTCTCTCTCTGCTTCAGAAGCTTCACCCAGGGACTCCTTTCTTTGCCAGGTTATTTTTGTTGGTTTCCTTTTGTCTTTGTTAAAAAAACAATGGCTTTTAGCTCTGGATAAACTGTAGAAGAAACCATTGCACAGATTAAATTGTTTTTATTGTGTACTATATTTTAACACGTGTTGATTAAAAAACATCTTCATTTTGTAACAGAATTTGTATCCATGTTGTAAGAGTTGCTTTGGGAAGAGAATAAACTATGCAGGCTCTAGTGTTATACCACTTTCATTGTTCAAGTCCACATAAAGTTTCTGTAAATTAGCCTTCTGTGCAACATCATCAGCATTGGACTGAAGGTTTTCCAATTTCTCTGGTTTCTGGGATTCCCCAAAATCTGTGACTACAAGCTGAGAATGACAATCTTTCCATGTGATGGCTCCTTCTTGCATGGCACCACTTGATCTTGAGTGTGGAACAGATAAAGCAGTGGGCTCGGCTCAGCTGGCACGTCCACGGCCTGACTCTACGGCTGTTTTGTGGAAATGGAAATGCAGAACTGATCACATATTTAATTTCTCAATTGAAACAGACCCAACCTGAGATAAGTACAAATGGATGAGCTACCTCATATTGTATCCTGACACCGTACAGATCAAACCACTTCTAATGACAAGTGTACAGTTTTACTCCCAGCATGTCATGAGTCATAATATTTGTTGTGAATGTATAAGGGCATATCTACAAGTGGCCCCTGCTGCCATGAGTTACTAGTGCTATGCCGCCTTGGGATGCAAACACACACGTCCGTTACACTTTCAAAAGCCTTTTATTTGCTTTAAAGCTAATTAACCAGAAATGTTTCTTTTTCCTAGCTTTCATTCAGCATGTCTTAAATCTCCTGATGGATGTGCACACTCTTTGAGTTCATATTTTGTGCTTTGCGGTGAAGTTAATGCAATTACATTTTACAAGTGCTTCTCTCTTACAAAAAAAACTCAGTTTCTGTGCTGGATGCCCGAGATAATCGCAGTTGTTTCTTGATAGCTCAGTGTGATTTGACACAGGGAACATCTGCTGTGGTGTCATAGTCTTAAGTACTGCTTATGTGTTACCATTGATCCAAATCCCTCTAATCACCTTAGTCATCCATCATGGAAGTCAATGAGGTTATTGGTTTGAAAACATGAATGTTGTGGGCATTCTTCTGGAGCAACTGTATAAACAATCTGTGAAGCCTGACTTCTGTAGATTTGTGATCTGAATTTCAGAGAGTGATCCTTCTGTTTGATGCACAAGAGAACTGGTTCTCAACAGTTTTGCTGTATGTGGTGTGATGCTCCTAGTACGCCTTAGAATTCATTCAATAGTTTGCATTGAAAATGATGAAATGACAAAGGACATGCTGCAAAGTTAAAAGTAAGTTAGTTTGTTTTTTTTAGATTCCTGATATTTTGACTTGATTACCTGGATTTATGTCATTTTTGGCATGTTTTGCAACCACTCATGAATTCACATTCAGATCTCAGACCATGTGGTGCTTTCTTTTAAATCAAATGACTGTCTCACATCACTAGAATCAACTGCATCCATGAAACAACCCTCACAAGATGCTGACAGCAAACTACATTCATGGTGTAAAATACAGATCATGAACCAGTTTTAGACTATAGCCCATGTTTTTTATTTTAGTTTGTTTTTTTGTGTTTTAAATTCATAAAATCTTACGCTTCTGTTTAAAAACTCACTTCAGTCTTAAATCTCTCTCTAACCCTGTTTGACCATCAAACTATCCAAAATGATTTATATTTAAGTTTCACTTTCTACTTAAACTACATTCAAAACTAACTTTCTCCTTCATGTTCCTTCTCTAATGCTGGTATAAAATTTCATTCTCCTTATTTAACAACTGTTTGTCAAATTAATAATATAATAAATTCTTCTTCAGACCTTCTTTGTGAGATTTTTTTTATCTTTATTACATTCACAGTTAAAACAGGACAGTCTTGTTTAAAGGTTTAAAAGTCTTTATTTGGATGCGTCCTCACAGCTGTTGCAGCTGGCTGGCCATAGCTTCAGTCTCACCACATCACTCAGCAAGCTGAAATACACAGGACAGGGATGTTTATTAGCAACCACATACACAGTGTCATAGTTACTCATGAGCACATTAGAGATCACATGAGAGGGCTATGTGAGGTCATCTTCAGAGGATTACGTCCAGTCTTTTCTAAGATCAGTTATTTTTATGAAGCCTGCTGGCTAATTTAAATAAATATTTTCAAAAGGTCAGTATGTTGCAGCATACTGTCATATGAAATGTGTTATACATTCAGTTAACTAACCTTGTTGCCCTGGTCACGGGTGCGAACCCGGAGCTTGTTGACCTGCGTCTCGGCCATGTCGGCCCTCTCCTCGGCATCATCAAGCACATGCTGGAGCTTCCTGTACTTCGACAGGTTGGTGTTGGCCTGCTCCTCCTGCAGGGAGGGGAAAACCAAGGACACAATTTAGCGTGCAGTGAACTGAGAACGTTCCAAGGCTCTTCAGTGGTTTTTCCACTATATAAACTACTCCAGCTAAGGTTAATGATTCGGTCAAGATGAACATTTATCACTGAAAATTCAAGAACACTAAACTACCGTTAGTGGACTCACCGCTTCCTCAGTCTGTCTCTTGTAACTCTTCACCTTGGCCTGGAGCTTGTCAATGAGGTCCTGCAGCCGGATCAGGTTCTTCTTGTCCTCATCAGCCTGCACAAAAAGAGGGAGCAGCTTTTAACTTTCTTTAAATTTGTAAAAGAAAAAACATGCATTCATGTTGCACACCTTCGCATGCTCTCTGTACATGCTGACTGGTGGTTTACCTGGTAGGAGAGCTCTTTGATTCTCCTCTCATACTTGCGCACTCCCTTCTGATACTCTTGGCTCTTTTTTTGCTCAGATTCCAGTTCAGCTTCGAGTTCTTTGACCTACCAGTAAAATCAGATAACGAAAAATTGACTTATAATAAAACACAAACAAAATTCAATAACTTAGACAAGTGTTATCAGGTGGGACAGTGAATCGCCTCTCACCCTGGCCTCCAGCTTCTGGACCTGCTTCTTGCCGCCCTTGAGGGCGATCTGTTCAGCCTCGTCCAGACGCAGCTGCAGGTCCTTTATGGTCTGCTCCATGTTCTTCTTCATCCTCTCCAGGTGGGCACAGGTATCCTGCTCCTTCTTCAGCTCCTCTGCCATCATGGCTGCCTACAAATTGAGAGGACCGGAGTTAAATCAGGTAATCTCTAGATAGACTGGAATAAACAACAGAAGCAACAACAGGCCTCTGGTTAAATTTATTAGAGGTCTAATCGCAGAATATTAGAAACACAGTAAAGGCTATAAAGTCAATGGATCTCTTAAACCCCCTTGTAGATACACTGGGTCAATTTCTCAAGGAAATATCTTCAATTATGTCCTTCATATTTTGTTTATGCTGTTTATCATAGATCTTACATCAGTGATGGCCTTTTTGGCCTTCTCCTCTGCATTTCTGCACTCCTGCACAGCATCGTCCACCTCATTCGACAGCATGGACAGATCACTCTCCAGCTTCTTCTTCTGGTTGATCAGTCCAGTGTTCTGAAGCAAAATAGTCAATTTAATGAGCCTTGTCAGGATTAAAAATACAGTTTTCCTCAATTTTGTTATGGTGTCTTTAATTTATAAAACTGGTAACCACCAAATGTGATTTAATATGAAACCTAACATGCTGTGAATAAACAAAGCAGCTGTTACAATAAGTAACTAAAAGCATAGAAAAACTTACTTCAGCATACTATTTCTAGCTAAAAGCACAAAGACTAGCTTGCTTTAAATGTGAAATACCTTCTTTAGGCCAACATACTAAGACAATTCTTCGATAGACTATTTTTTTAAGGGATTCATTTACAAGAAATGCTCTGCAGGGTGGCTTTAAATGCATCTTCCTACCTGAGAGTGCAGTAGGTTGACCCTCTCTGTGGCCTCGAGAAGCTCATGCTCAGCTAGCTTGCGTGCACGCTCGTTCTGCTCGAGCAGCGCCCTGAGCTCCTCCACCTCAGCAGCCAGCAGGTTGTTTCGGCGTTCTGTCACTGCGACCTGCTCCTTCAGCTCTTCATTGTGGTGAGACGTTTCATCGAGCTCAAATTGAACATCCTGGAGTCACAGATTATGTACAAGCACAGGATTTAAAAAAAAAAAACTGACAATAAAATTTTGTGTAATGTGAAACCTGGTGCATCAGGTAAGTTTATTGATCAACTGCTAGATGAACACACCTTGATCTGAACCTGCAGGTTTCTCAGAAGTTTCTGGGACTCTGAAGCCTGCCTGTTGGCATGGTTCAGCTGCACCTCCATCTCATTCAGGTCGCCCTCCATCTTCTTCCTCAAACGCACTGCCTCGTTGCGAGACTTGGTCTCAGCTTCCAAGGTGGCCTGCATTGACTCCAGCGATCTCTGGTGGCTACGGCTAGAAGTCAAACGGTGTCATAGAAGCAAAAATTAGGAAGGTGTAGTTCATGGTTGATGGTTGATCAGTTGACCTACTTCAAGACAGGGACAAAGCTCAATCACTGAATCTCACCGAAGGTTGTCTATTTCTTCATCCTTCTCCACCAGTTTTCTGTCAATATCTGCCTTCATCTGATTGAGCTCCAGCTGGATGCGAAGGGTTTTGCTTTCTTCATGCTCCAGGGTTCCCTGAGACAGACAAACATACATTTTATGTTTAAAGACTTTCTGTAGGTCACCTCTGTAAAAATGTTCCAGACCATGAGAAGGAGAAAGTGAGGGAAGTCATCAAACTGCTTACCTCAGCTTCTTCCAGGGCAGCTTGAATCTCAATTTTCTCCACATCCAGGCCCTTCTTCATTTTCTCCAGCTCATGAATGGTTTTCGCTCCCTGACTAATTTGATCCGACATGTCAGCGATCTCCTCTAAGGGGCAGCAGCAGAAAAACTGTTGATATTTTGCATTAAAAAAGCACTGTAAAACTACTTCTTCTTGTTTAAATGCTTCTTATTGGGTTCTCATGGTATGAGTGACAACGTCAGCTACCTTGGAGGTTCTTGTTCTCCCTCTTGATGGTTTCCAGATGATCCAAGGTCTCCTCATAGGAGTTCTTCAATTTGAAGAGCTCAGTGCTCAGGCCACGAGATTCTTTTTGAGAGGTCTCCAGGTCTGACTGACACTCTTCATACTTCTGTCTCCACTCAGCCAGCACCTGGAGGAAACAACACAAACGTTTTTGCAGTGTCATGTCACCACAACTTCCATCCTTCCAAGTTATCAGATAATAAGACAGATACAATGAGCTATTACATATTAAATGGTTGGGGTGATTTCCCTTAAAGACAGCACAAATCAATCTTCTAAAACCTTTGCCATCAGTTGATACCTTGTCAAAGTTGCGTTGCTTCTTGTCCAGGGAAGAAGCTGCAGCATTGGCCCGTTCCAGGTCAATGACCAGGTCTTCGATCTCTGTCTGGAGCCGATGTTTAGTCTTCTCCAGGGAGGAACACTTTGCATTTGATGCCTCCACGGTCTCTTCAGCCTCCTGCAGACGTGTCACTAGCTTCTTCCTAATGAGAAAACAGACATATTTGGTGCTCAAACATTCAAATGATCATTGCGTACCATTTTATTCTACATTCAATATACATACGTACTTGGCTTCCTCCAGCTCCTCAGTTCTTTGGATGGCATCTGTTTCATACTTTGTCCTCCAGTGAGCCACCTCGGCGTTGGCCTTGGACAGAGCTCTCTGCAGTTCAGCCTTGGCCTCCTGCTCCTCTTCATACTGCTCTCTCAGAAGATCACAGTCGTGTCGAGATGACTGCAGTGCGTGGGCCAGGGCATTTTTAGCCTTAAGAGACCAATTATGACAGTGGAAAGCTGTTAGCTGAGCTGGTGGAAATCTGAATTTCTGCGAAGGTGGCTACCAGCTTTGTAAATAATAACCACTCAGCAATGCAACAATAAATAGCCAACCTTGTTCTCCTCCTCCATCTGTTTCTTGAGCTCCTCAACATTCTGGCCGAAGGAGTTCTTGGCACGCTGGAGTTGGGAGACCATGGCTTCACGCTCTTCGAGCTTCCTGCTGAGCTCACCTACATGGAGAGGAGAAATAGATATCTGTGTCATATCTTTGTTGCTAACCACTCTGTGAAATCTGTTGTACTGATCAGAGGAAAGTTTCTCACCACTCTCAGCCTGAGCACGGGCCCTCTGGGTGCTGGTGTCATTGAGTTGCCTCTGGAGCTCCTCAGCTTTGGCTTTAGCCTCATTCATCTGGTCTTCATACAGGCGGCACATCTTCTCTGAAGTGGCCTAAAGAAAAGAGATGGGATTTTTTGTTTTTTGAGGGTTGGAACTAGTTTGTTCCTTTGCCACTTCCAGTTGTCCTCTTTTTTTTCCTTTACCTTGCCCTTGGAGATCTGCTCCACAGTGGAGGCCAGGTCATCAGCCTCCATCTTGGCCTCACTTCGTTCCTTCTCCAGCTTCTGCTTGACTCGCTGCAGGCTGTCGATCTGCTCACTCAGCTCAGCAACACTATCCGCATGCTTCTTGCGCAAGGCAGCTGTCGTGGCCTCGTGGTGCAGCATGGCCTCCTCCAGGTCTCGCCGTAGCTTTAGAAAATCCACCTCTCTCTTCTTGTTAATCTCAATCTGGGCTGAAGTTGCCCCACCAGCCTCCTCCAGACGCTCGCTCAGCTCTTCAAGCTCACGAGCTACATCACCACGCTGCTTCTCGACTTTGGCCCTGCAAGCCCGGTCAGCATCCAGTTCCTCTTCCAGCTCCTCTGTACGAGCCTGGTGGAAAGCAAAAGTCAGTTATACTGAATATATCTCCAATAACTGCTTTTTCACAGGTTAAGAGACTAGTTCCCACCTGTAGCTCCTTTATCTTCTTGTGGAGCTGATTGACCAAGGCTTGTTCATCTTCAAACCGCGTGCTCATCTCATTCATTTCAAAGTCTTTCCTGATGAAAAATATTTTGACAATTATTGTTAATCATCATCACATCTTAAAAATAAGACTCTGTGAATTTCTTTGTGAATACAATGAGAACTCTCACTTTTTCAGCTTCTCCTCAAGTTGCTGCTTGTCATTCTCCAAGTCCATTACAGACTCCAAGGAGAGTTTCAGATCTCCCTCCAGCTTACGTTTGACCCGTTCCAGGTCCATACGCAGCTTCTTCTCTTGTTCCACTGAGCCCTCCAGCTGATTCACAGTGAGAAGGTTAAAAATGTCATGTCATACGTTACGATATAGCTATGGGCTTGATAATAAAAGTGTACATTTTTTTACTTTGCTTTTTGGTGATTAACTCACGTCATCAACTTGTTGCTCCAGTTTTGCCTTTGCTTTGGTCAGAGTGTTGACTTTGTCTTCCTCTGCCTGCAGGTCATCCAGAGTCCGCTGGTGAGCCTCCTGGAGAGCCTTCCTCTCTTTGGTCAGCTTCATAATGGTTTCATCCAGAGCTGCCATTTCCTCTATCAGATTCTTTACCTGCAAGCCAGAGAAAGAAAATATTTGACATGTTTATTTTATTTCTCTCTTTATATAGGTAATATGTGGAGGTGTTGTGGCTCTTTCTGTGGCCTCCCAGAAACTCAGTGCTCTCTGTTTGCAGTTTCCTCACCTTGTTTTCAGTGGCATGTTTCTCCTTCTCCACTTTAGCCAAAGTGATCTCCAGATCATCGATGTCTTTCTTCAGCTCAGCACACTCGTCCTCAAGCTTGCGCTTCTTGGCGAGCAAGTCTGAGCTCATCTCCTCCTCGTCCTCCAGCCTCTCCATGATTTCTTTCACTTTGGCCTCCAGCTGGATCTTAGTTTTGATGAGCAGGTCACAGCGGTCCTCTGCATCTGCTAGATTGTCCTGCTCCTGTGAATGACAATATATGCATTCAGTTCAGTCCTCCACTCCTTCAGTATCTGTGCCACAGTGAGGAGTGTCACTTACTGCCTGCAGCTGAAGAGAGAGGTCATTCTTCTCTTGGATCAGGCTGACCTGCCTCTCTTCCAGCTCTTTGCGCTTGACCTCAGATTTTTCCAGAGCTTCCTTCAGCTTGGCGAGCTCCTCCTTCAGAGAAGCAAGCTCCTTCTCGGTGGTGGCACTCCTCAGGAGAGGCTTGATTTTGAAGAAGAGCTTCATCCAGGGCCAGTGCTTGACAGCGTTGAAGGCCCGGATGTTCCACTGAATAATCATTAGAGCCTCCCTGCAAAGAGGACCAATGGAAGATGATGGAAGAGTGAGAATTTTTTTGATTCCCATTTAGAAATACTGATGTAAGATGTATTCCTGCGATAGGAAAAGGGTGCGTGAACCAACTGTTGTAAGTGTTGTAACTGTCATAAATAATGTATTAATTTGTAATCATTAAAATAGCTAGGTAACAGAAACCATTCAAAGAAGAGATGACTGAAATATCTAGTTTCTGTCACTATTGGTGCAAATGCCAGAGACACTTAAACAATGACAGTTCAGTTACATGAAAAGTTTTTTTTTTTTTGAAAAACCACTGGTTTTAATGAAAGAGGACCTGAAAGCTGCATGAGCACATCAGACACACATCGACCCCACAGTGCTTTAGAAGCAACAGAAGTGAAGTTCAGATCAAGTGAAGAGAAGAAGGTCAAATAGATTTGTCCAGGAGTTCCCCGTCTATTTATTTACGCACTGCTCCTTGGCGCTTAATTTCTGGCACTAATCCTGCAACTATCCACTGCCTTGTGTCTAATCATACACACAGGGATGCGGCATGAAATCATACACCTAATGCTGCTTTTGATGTTTCATGACTGTGTCCAAACAGGGTTTCCAGATTGTTTTAGTCTCAGCAGAATGGCGTCTCACAGTCCTAAATATGGACCCCGAGCAGACTTGTCAAGGACTTCCTGTCAGTGTTTAGAGGGTGAGTTTGAGCGAGCGTGCACATGCTGTGGTGGGAGGCGACTCGCTGAGGGTGGGGGAACTGATTGCATTTTTGACATGACTCCATGCTGGGTGCCACTCAAAGGTGAGTGTCTGTGTTTATTTAGAAACTAAAGCCCTCTGTCCAACGGCCGCCTTAAATCCTCTGTCACCCGCCACATATCCCACCAATGCACTCACTTAGAAGTACAGGCGCCGCGGACAAAAGGGGCCAGGGGCCATCAGATAGGGAAGGGGCCTGGGGTTGTATTTTTAGGGAGGGCCCGAGCAGCTGCCACTTGACAAATGTCGCCACCTGGCTCTGAGGACACCGTCAGCATTGTTTAATTTAGCGAGAGTGGATGGAGAGAATGGCTGCAGACCTGCAAGAAGGGTGTGTGTGTGATTGTAATTGTGTGTGCGTGTGAGGGAGAGATGCAGGCCTTATTAACAGTTGGGCCACACACACACACACATTTCTGGTAACCATACAAGGGCAAGCACACGCCTCACACACGCCGATAACACTGCCCTTGCATGCCGCACATACTGGAGTGAGGGAGTGAGCACTAAGGTGTAGTGTATCACAAGCTGAGAGGCTCACGGCCGATCGTGTTGCTATTGAACCTGTTCAGAGAAGCAACTGTGGGGAGAGTTTTTTTTTTAACCCATGTTTTCACCTTCCTGTGAGATATTAAGATCAAAGGCTCCCCTGTGTCAATGAATACGTTCTCTATTCATTCAGTTTCATGAAACATGGGATTTTGTTGACCAAAGTTAAAGTCTCTGTGGTCTTTTTACCTCCTTTCCATCATCTTCTGAAGTTCCATCCTCATAATTTTGCCACGAGCGACTGCCTGCAGCAATGTCAGGACTTTGGCTAAGCGCTCATCCCTCAGCTCCTCGAGGTGACCCAACAGGCCTGCTTTAAAGAACACCTGCACGACATGAGGAGAGTAAAAAGAAACAATGACCTAAAATCTGATTGCAACTATCACAATAAAACACTGAAAAGTGAGAACAAAAAATATTGAGATATTTTTTTTTATTTGATTTGTGTTCTTAAAAAATCCCAACACACTATGTTTCCAGTTTTTAATTATTTTTCTTTTGAGTAATTTGCAATTCACAGCTCTGCATTACCAGCTGCAACGTCCTACCTTAGTGTGTCCAAATCTGTACTGGTTGTGGTCGACATCCAGGGAGGCCAAGAGCTTCTCCGCAGCTTTCCTGCTGTCTACGAACTTATCATCAGGGATAGCGTGGGGATTCAGGATGCGGTAGCTGCATAAATGGATAAAAAGAGTCTTTTAGAACTGATAACTGATTTTTATAATTCAAATTCCATGGCACAATATCCAAAGAGTGATTTGAACGTAATATGTACCGCTGTTTAAATTCAGCATAGAGGATGCGGTTCGGAAATCCTTTCCTGCAGATCCTGATGCCTTCCAGCACACCGTTGCATCGCAGCTGGTGCAGCACCATGAACGGATCCATGATCCCTGCACACAACAAGTTTCAACTATGAGCAACTATGTTGTCTTATTCTTTTTATCTTCTGATGATATGTGATGACTGTGCTGTGTGTTAGGTGTGTGTGTGTGTGTGTGTGTGTGTGTGTGTACCTGGAGTCTTCGTCTCGTTGGGGATGATGCAGCGGACAAAATGAGGTTGGGTGCTACGAAGGTTGGTCATCAGCTTATTCAGATTTTCCTGAAGGAAAAGAGAAACACAGTAAATCAAGTTAAATCAGGAAATACAATGGATGAATCTACGGTTAAAAAATCTCAAGGTGAAACATTTGATTCTGCAGGAGTTTTCTCACTCATGAAATCCTCGAGGTAAAGGAGAGAGGAGCCAGCACAGACTTAAAGTGATGTTCATGTGATCATTGCCCTAAACATCACTGCAAGTCTTAACTGCCTCCATCCCAGCTGTCCAGTGATGCACAGTATTTCTCACTAAACACTGTAGGTCAATGGGAATAAACCTGCATCATTATTGACCATCACGCCCTGTGGTGTCAGTCTCACCTTGTGAAGCTGAGACACAGTCTGAAAAGAGGCTGCCTTCTTCCTCTTCTCCTTCATGCCAGGCTTGGGGTCAGAAGCTGTGAGAAAATTTGGCAGGATGATTAATTCGAACACCTTCAGGTGTCTCCTGTATGCTTTAGTCCTCTGTCAGAGTCCTGTGTGCCGTACCTGAGTCTGAGCTGACGTAGTTTTCATACAGAGACGCGAGCAGCTTGTTGGAGGACTTCTGGAAACAAGCCACCACTGTCTCATTCAGAGGGTCTTTGTTTTTGTCCAACCAGCCAATAATGTTATAGGGCACCTGTGAAAACCAGAAATGATGGAATTCTTCATCTTAGGATTTATGTAATAAGCATGTCTCAGGAATTTTAGTGAAAACACACTCACCACTCCTGCATAGTGCACCAGCTCAAAATGGGCCTCATACTTGCGCTTCTTGTCTGGACGTGGTTTTTGGAAATTGGGCGACTTGCCGATGTGATTATCATACAACTTGGCCTTGAAGCTGCTGTCTGTGGCCTTTGGGAACATGCACTCTTCTTCAAGGATGGACATGATTCCCATCGGCTGGATGAAGAGCGAGTGTGTTAGTACAGTGCAGCGCATTTGTGATTAGACTTCGCTCATTATGGAGATAAGCTTAGCTTTGTTCACCTTCTCGATGAGATCGATGCAAGCTTGGAGGTCCAGCCCGAAGTCGATGAAGGTCCATTCAATGCCCTCCCTTTTGTACTCCTCCTGCTCCAAGATGAACATGTGGTGGTTGAAAAACTGTTGCAGTTTCTCATTTGTGAAGTTGATGCACAGCTGCTCAAAGCTGTTGAGCTGCAATGAAAGAGACACAAGTGTTCAGAGGAAGCATGAGAGGCCAACAGCATGAAAAGACACCAGGACACGTTGCAGAGATTCATCCTGCATTACAGAGAATTCATCAATGTAGGAAAAGCTGAGGCACAAACAGAGCCCCTGCTGTTATTTAACCAACTTGAAAGCATTTATAAAAGAAAAAGAAATTGATTTTAATAGCTTTTAATAAACTGCAGTTGATTCATGAAAAGATAATTGCTTGGATAAACTTACTTCAAAGATCTCAAACCCAGCGATGTCCAGGACTCCTATGAAGTACTGTCGAGGCAGGATGGTGTACAGGGTGCGGTTGATTCGTCCCACGAGCCATTTGAACATGCGATCATATGTGGCTTTAGCCAGAGCACCAACGGCATAGGTAACCTACAGCACCCACGCACAAACACACACACACACACGTAAGGAATACAGCTGTCATTCACATGGATAGCCTCTGTTGCTTAGAAACCAGATTCTAGCGTGTGTGGAGTGGCGAGCCTATTGATCGCCTGAGGATTAAGAAGCTGCCCTTCATCAGCATACCAGTCATCCAGCAGAAGGAAGTAAAGCTGAAGCACATTTTTTTCTTTCATGCTGCTGTTCTGCTTTTATAGATCTAATATATTGATTTATTTATTAGCTAATTTTCCCCCTTTTGTTATGGAATCGTTCATTTTCCTTCATACTGTAAAAATAATGAAACAGAACACAGACTGCAGGTAGCTTATCTCCTCACCTGTTCGACATTCTGCCCCTTCACCACATACTCATTCCCCACCTTCACCCTTGGGTGGAGGAGGCCCTTGATGAGGTCGGCTGAACTGACTCCCATCAGGTACGAGGCCTTGTCTGCACCTGGGGACAAAACAGAGGGAAAATCACAAACTTGCTCAGAAAACAAATGGCTATTTGCATCATTTTTCTTGTTCTCGACTCTCACTTTCAGTGCCGTCAGCCTCCGCCTGCTCCTCACGCTGCTTTTGCTTGAATTTCATGTTGCCAAAGTGCATGATGGCTCCAACTATTTTATAGCAGCCGTACTTCTCATCGGGCAGGAAGCCGAGGATGTCCATGGCATGCTGTAAAGACACAAAGAACATTCATCTCACAACTCCACAAATCTACTCCATGTGCTTTATTAAATGGAGTTGAATAACTGTCCATGTGGAGAAAATAAGAGCTCTTACATCGGTTGCCATCAGCTCCTGTCCGTCATCCATGTTCTCCACTATGGTCACGCCCTGGGAGCAGAAGTGGTAGTCATACGGGTTGGAGGAGACCAGCAGCATGTCTGGAACAAAAAAGTTCACGTGATCTCATCACACTCATTTTGAAGGTATGTCATGAACGATCCAAAGCAGACAGAGTGACCAACCTAACAGCTCTGGTTTCTTCTGAGACATGATCTGGTAGTAGATGTGGTAGCTTCTCTCACCAGGCTGCTGAAATATCACTCTGGATTTTTCCAGAAGATCTAAAAAGGACAGACAAAAAGAGAAACACATTCATGTTTTATGTGAAATATGAAGAGAAACACATGATGAATACAATATTTGACAGCTAACTCACATATATCAATGTCAGCTGAGGCGAGTTTGCCAGAAGGTCCGAAGTGGATCCTGATAAACTTGCCCTGTGGGGAATTGTACAAAATAATTAGCAGATGCTTCAGAAATCAAACAAAGAAATAGCAAGAACATCCATCCAGAGTGAATGTTAAATTATTCAAACATACAGGGAATTTCTGGTTACTCACAAAACGAGATGAGTTGTCATTCCTCAGCGTTTTGGCGTTACCAAACGCTTCCATGGCGGGGTTCGCTTCAATGATCTGATCCTCCAGAGTCCCCTGGGAGAGAAAAGTGGAATGTAAAGATGATCAGTCACAATATTTTTACAATGTACAGTTAATTTTAAACTGTTGTTTAGAATATTGGAGCTGGTTGTTTTTACTGAAGCCTAAACTTACCCCTGTTTTAGTGGCAGGACCTTGCTGCAAAAGAACAAGGTGAGAAGCCTGTGAGTGTCGTATTATGTAAAATGAAAATGAATAATTCTTCTGCAATTTAAGTGGCCATGATAACCAACTGTACAGTTAGACACTGGCTGTTAAAACTTTGGAAAAATCAAAAATGGCCTCCTTGTTTTATATGATGAGGTGTGGTGAATGTGGGGGAGAAAAAATGTAGGAAAAATGAACATAAAACCACACAGAAAAGTCAAAAGCAAAACTCAAAGCAGGGAAAAGAAAGAAAAAATTGGGAAAAACGGCAGAAAAACATGGAAGGGAAAAAAGAAGGAGTGTAAAAATCAATATATGAAAGCAGAGTAAAGCAGCTTTAAAGAGTGACACAACACATGAAGATGGAGACATGAATGTAATCAGTTCTCACATTCACCATTTTGACAGTGAGGAAAATGTATGGAAACAGTTTTTAAAGGGAATACACTGAGGGATTCCTGGGACCAAAAAAATAAAAAGAAAAAAAAATGAAGAAAATAAAAAATAAAAGAGCAAAAAAAAAAAAAAAAAAAAGGTGGGAAACAAAAATACGAGTTGCCACATCAGCCTTACTCCTTTTTTGGCAGGGGTGTCCCCGAGAGCTGCCACAATGGCAAAATACTGAATGACACGTTTCGTGTTGACAGTTTTGCCAGCACCGGATTCTCCGCTATAGGAGTGTGAAAAAATAACAAAGTGCACATACAACAACAGGTACAAAGTTGTCACAAAACTGGTAAAAGAATTGTGATATAAATCATTACACTGCATGTTACAAAACAGAAAGAAAAAGAAAAAAATGAGGGATTATTTAAGGAAAGGCCCCAAAAAACAGAAAAATCTGATTAAAAAAAACCATCAAATCTCTTAGGTGGCTGCGTGTGGACCATCGACATGTTTTACATGTTTCAAGCTGTCTGCCTTCTTTCATATCTGGGACAAAAATCCTTCATGAACTTGAAGCAGATAATACTTACGTGATGAGCATGGACTGGTTCTCTCGATCTGATGAGGAGAAAATAACACAAAGCATATGATGATTATGTGTGTTTATATTTGGAGCATGTCTCAGTGTGTACTGTATGTCGTTATAAATACTTTCATATATGGGAACACTCACTGCGCAGCATGTCATTATAGGCATTGTCTGCAATGGAGTAGATGTGCGGCGGCGCCTCAGAGCGGCGTTTGCCTTTGTAGGCAGCCACCACGGGGGCTGTGTAGACCGGCAGCCATTTGTATGGATTCACTGTCACACAGAAGAGGCCGGAGTAGGTCTGAAGAAACAGCACATGACACCATGACAACCCACTCTGATATCACCTAAAGCCAAAATGCCATGTTCTGCCACTCACAGGTTGACATTGCTCAGGCTTACAGCTGAACTCTGTAACTTAATCTGGATAATCGTGCCTCTAAAGGGAGCATGGAAACATGGGAGAGGGAAAGTACCGCCAGTCCATAACGGGGTACTCACATAGATCATCCAGGCGGAGTAGCGTCTGCGCAGGTTGTGCAGCACAGAGGCCTCATTGAGGTGAGTCAGCATGGCCATGTCCTCTATCATGTCATACTTAGGAGGATTCATCTGCTGGATGTCACCTTCCTTCACGGCCAGAGTCTACAGCGATGGACACAGGCAGGCATGAGGAGAGGTGTCTAAAATCTTGTGTTTTCATTCATTTGGCCACTTCGTATAAAAAGAGACGATCACTTACCTTCCCATCTTTGGTTTCAACAATGACTTTGTCACCGCTGAGCTCTTTGATCTCAATCTCGATGTAGGCCTCTTTTTCATCAGGGATCCAGGCTCGCTTCTTACCTAATGTTTCAGCAGAGAGGGTGAACTGAGTGAGAGGATGATGGGAAACAGCAAAACTCTCCAGTGAACAAATACTGGCAGAAACAATTATATAAATAATCATTTCATTCTCTAAATAATAACAATCTCTAAATAGAAGGATTATATGACTTGTGTAATGTGGCAGAAATGATTATCTCAACAAGTGTGTTTTTGAAGATGCAAGTTTAAAAGCTCATTTTTTAAAAACATGATTTCAATAAAAACGTACAAGTTGTTACGTTTTTCTGTCAAATAGTTCATTGACAATGTTTAATTTGTTTCAAGAACAGATTCCCTAAAATTAAGTAATATTATTCCTACATATTTTGCCATTTTTTCACATGATTAATTGTTTCTAAAAAAAAAACCTTAACAAGAGAAACTTTATAGACGTGAATACAATCTCGAATCATCCGCGAAATTATTGCCGTATTTAAAACAGGTACGAATCGAAATTGAAAATAAAAATAAACTATTTTTCTGATACATTATAAATTATATAAATTATAAATATATTTTATGTGATTTTCTTTTAATTGAATAACTCTTCTTCCAGGCCTACCGTCAAAGGGGACGGTGTGCGCAGCCAGCAGCTCCAGGTCAGATTTGCGTAAAAACGGTGCAGCCTCCCCGAACTCCTTCATGTCATAGCGCGACATGGTGGCAGCTCCTCGCCGGCCCACCGCTGCCACAGACGAGGTGAGGAATCCCTTTGGTAAGAAAAACAAAGCTGTGCGTTAGGCTCAGTCGCTCTTTACGCTTAAAGCTGTTTCTGTCACTTCAGCCTTCCGTTTGTGATGAAAACAAAACGTGGCCACGGAAACACTGCTTGTGCGTTAAGAGCGTAAATCCACTATCACCCGAATGAGAACAAAAAATAAAGAAACATTTAGTACGTTGACTGGCACGTGCCAGGAAAGGTAAAAAAAAGTATTCCTACACTTCTGTAAATTAAATTACTGCTCTACAGACGCTTCAAAGGGCAGCCTGCCCGCGTGTGAAGTGCGTTAATAACGACCTACCAAACAAAGGCAAAAAGTTGTCCACTGACCTCAGGACGACCACAACGAAATAACAGCGTGGTGAGATGTGCCTTCCTTTATACCGTGTTTCTCAAGGTCACGGTCAGTGGACATTTGTCCCTCATTAGCATATGCCACCTCCTCCGACGCCCATTGGTGCTGAGCGCCTGTCTCAATTGACACAAAAGGAAAGCTACGTTTTTGTCATTGCGCTGAACCCAAGCCGGCTATTTTTGTATCCCAGTTATTTTATGCACTGTACATACTGCGAGGGAGTGGGACAGAGTTGCATTAGGAGCATCCCTGTAAGGCGGAATTTTCTTCACCCTGTACATTTTGAAGGGCAGTGCATCATTGTGTGGCCCAGGAGGACAGTGATTTGTGTCCACACCCAGATACAGAACCTGTAAATTTAAGGGAAGATTCTCATGAAAACCTCTAAATTATATATTAACCAGAAATCAAAGCAACAGACAGTAGTTTTACATGCATAGGTATAATTTGATATTGTTTTTATCCGCCCTCAAACTCCTGAAAAACACAATGAACTCTTCCTACTTTGGATGAGGACCGTGCTGCTCATGAGCTCATGTTGGCCTTAAGTAACAGCCCCTGCAGTTTTTTTTGTGTTATTAGGTGCCAACAGAGATGTTAGCTATTGTGTGTGGCTACAGAGGATGCAACCTTAGAAGAGATTATTTCAGGAGCGGTGTGGCATTAAACATGCTACTATAAATACACAACATTATATTAATAGAGAGAAACATGGCGCATGGCTCCAACACATAATAAAGTGCCTCATATGAATTTTAAAAGCAACAAAAAATAAGTGACGATTTATGAGAGAGGTGTGGTGAAAGTTTTTCTATGTAATTTCAGTTTTTTCAGATTGTTTCTGTGAAGCTGCAGCCTGCAACATGTGGAGTTTTGGCACCACAGGCCTCAGATAAAGTGGTGAGGGGTCTCGGCCCTCTGGTAGCACAGTGTGTGGTAATGTCACACGTAGCTGCTGTAATTTTGTGTATCCAGTAATTCTGGCATTAGTACTGCGCCTCTCACACTCTGGCTCCACCAGATCTGACCTTCAGAGCAAGGGGAGAGGTTGGTGCCTGGTATGAGAGCAGGGTGACAGTGCAGGGTGGGCGGGGGACCACAGTTTCTCAGAATAGACAAATCCAGAGTCCAGCATTCCTGATAGGGAGATTGACTTTTAACTGTTGGCTCTGTTGATTTCTGCAAAAGCCACGCGGATAAGCTGAAGAGGCTGCCAACTTAGTTCCTGTAACTTTTACTAACCCTGAGAGGTGGAGGGTTTCTTTTATTTTCTCTCAACACTCACATAAACCCATGGAAGAACAAGAAAAGGAACTTCGAAATGGATGTCTTGACTTGGGGGGCGGCCATCTTTGTTGATGCCGCTATCTGTTGCCGTAGCAGACCGGGAGGTGTTGCTGTGATGGCTCAAACTTTCTTGGGCATCAGTTAGATAGAGCGGGCCTGAGCTATTCTGGGACAAGGGGCTCTTCAGAGAGGCAGAGGCTGGTTTGTGTACTATGTCACTTGCTGCACCATTTGAAAAGCTGGCATGCTGATAACACATGAGGAGGAGATGAATCCCAAAGTCCCCAGAGCTGCTGGCTTTAAATAAGTCCACATACTCCAACACGTAAACACACTCACACACAGAGACAGACAGACACACACACAAATAGTTAAGTGCATGCAGCGTTTGCGTGGTCCCTCAGCACATCTCTCTGCACTGCTATACTGCAGCCCACTGCAACAGCTGAATTCTCCGAGCAACAGCTCTCCTTACGTCCCCAGTGTTCCTCAAAATCATTTAGACTTGAATGTGACTGGGCCCATTAACTTTTGTTTTCGACATTAGGACATTTGTGCAGCTTTGAATTACCTTCTCATATGAAACGACCAAACGGATATCCAGCTGTAGGCCTCCGCTCCAAAATGCCGGGGCCAAGTCCTCAGTACATCTTATGTAGGATTGGTTTGCCGACAGTTTGGTGCTGTGCGAGCGAGGAGGCGACATTTTGGGCATCAAGACTTGATCTAGGGGTCGGTCACAGTTGTTTTAGATCATCATGCATCGAATGCCAGCAGGCTTAGGCAGCGAGATGGAGAGAGATTGGGAATTATGACTGCAGTCATTCTCAGCAGTGTTTAATCGCACACGACACAGTCACATCTCTCTCAGTGTTCAACTACTGCACAGGTGGGACTGATCACAGAAACAGTTCTGTCAAAAGGAATTGACAGATTGTTATTTCACCACAATTAACAGCCTTTAAAGTACAAAACCTATAATTATGATGTTCTCCTCTGTGAAAAATTAAGTATGACAATGTATGAATCAATCATCCGTTTTCTTTTGACCTGCTTTTAAATCGCTTTCAATTTAAAACAATTTGAGACACTATTTTTGCTAGAAAAGTGCCAAATAAAGTGTACAATTTATATTAAGGGGGCAACATGATTATTGGAAAATGTAAAAATATTTTTAAAAATGATTAAAAGATCTATCTATCTATCTATCTATCTATCTATCTATCTATCTATCTATCTATCTATCTATCTATCTATCTAT